>JAAGAY010027603.1:2872-23281 GCA_011801015.1 Ardeotis arabs | reverse complement strand
ACGGGACATTCTGCTACCAATCGGCTCGGCCTTGGCCAGCAGCAGGTCCGCCCTAGGCCCGGCCGAGTCCACTAAACAAAGGGGAGCGACTTCTAGCAGTTTCCTACAGAAGCTTCCACCTTAGCCCCCCCCCTCACTAAACAAAACCACAACAAACTCTTGTAATTACTGAAAAGTATATCACATTATACCAACTTGAAAATTTTGCTGGAAATATACATGAGAAAAACTACAAGCTTTTCTCTACTTCTGTTTGTAACATAGTTATAACATGTAATGGGCAAATCTTTTATAATGTTTATAATTAGTGGTACCTTTTAAAACTATGAAGTTTGATTGTACTCTAATTATATTTTTACCTTTGAACATAGTTACATAGATATTAGACTGACAGTGAATTTGAAAGGTTTGACAAATAAGTAATATAAAAATACAGATTCATTTGACTGTAATAAACATGTGAGATCATATTAAAAGAAACCAAATATTTTTATTTTGTGTATAACCATGTATTGACTCTGAAAGTCAGTAACACCTAGTTTATTTGTTTTCTTTTACAACTTGAGTAAACTTTATGTGGAAAATTTATGCATATTTACAGAGTTAAGAACCCAGCATGTTCCTCTGGAAATTCAGTGATTTCCCAGCAGTGAAAGCTGTGCTGCTGTTACATAAAGGTGACCAGTATGAAAAAGGAATAGTAATTAAATTTGGGGATCGTGTTCAATGCAGAATGATGATAGAAATAGCATTAGCTATTCCAAAAGAAATATTTTTCTGTTTATAAAAACTTGCTGCTCTCCACTGTGCAATAAACCTGATTACACTGAAGGCGTACTTTGCAAGACTATTATTTCTTCATAAGTGTTAAGGGATGGGATGAGTGATAAGATATTCCCACATTGACCAGAAGAGGAATAACTGCAAAAAGGTCAGTTTTTTATTTTAAAAATAATTTAAATATCCTTTCTCAAAATAATATAAGAAGTTTCCAGAGGAATCATCCCTTTAGTGAAGTAGTTGGTCCTTTACAATGCTTCTTGAGGACTGCAGTGACATTCTGCTTATGTCCTATGACTTAAACTAAATTGTCTCATCACCTCCACTCTCATCACTCTCTCATCAGTTGTTCTTCACAAATGCCTATAGATCCAGTGACCTTCCAGATGATTTTTTGAGCTGTGGTACTCCTTTTTCCTAATCAAAACATGTTACAGAAGCTCAAAGCAACTGTGATTCAAAGTGTACAGATAAGAGAGGAGGGAAGATCTAATATAGCTCAGCCCATATAAGTAATTTGATACATCATAAAGTCTATTTGCACATTTGTCCAGATGAAAAAGAACCTGTTAGCATAAGGTTTATCTCACCACAGTAAGGAAATGTAGTGTGATGGTATATTTTTGGTGTAGGGAGTGAATTCCAGGACAAAACACTGGAACATACAAAGGGGTCAGTTGAACTCAAGGTCTACCTGCTCAAGTAGCCCCTGACTAGAAATGTTGGGGTTTTTTTTAAGGCAGAGAAGAGCAAAAATCTTGTAGCATTTCCCTAGATCACCCTATCAACCTGCAGTTGAATGTAGATGGCCATATAAAACCTCAGAGTTGCACCACACAGCTGTATCTTAAAACCTGGAAATTAATGTAGGAGAAGGAGGGAAGGGAAATATTATGTGCTAGTATCCTGGAAAAAGAAAACAAGAGAAAATAGTGCAGTATGAGAAGAAACACACAACAAGAGCACATCTTTGCTATGCTCTAACAATTTAGTTTTTAATATTCTAATGTGCTTGTGATATTGTTAATATGAAACTTTTATTAAGATTTGAAGCACCTATGTCCATTTCCCGATCTTCAAACACTTGGTCCAGCAAGGGATTATACAGTAAAAAGAAAATACTAAAAGTAATACTGGCAGTTTGTCTGCCAAAAAGAAAACTTGAAACAGAGTGCAGACAAAACTAATATCAAATTGCAAAAAGGAAAGATACGGAAGGCACCAAGCCCCCAAAAGTGCAATGCGATATCTAATAAAATTGAAATGTACAGGTTTTTATCTTCTTCATAGAGATGAGGAGTCAGCCTGATACATTTCTGATATGAAATTTCACCATAGGTTGCATTGAATTGTTTAATTTATATCTTGAATTGTCTGGAAGCTACAGAAACAACCCACACTGAGGCTGAGGAAGGATATGTCTTTCCTGCTGAATAGTCAACAAGCAGATCTTTCTGCTCTTGATGATCTTGCTACCTCTCTACTCATCACCCTGAAGGGAAACATTTTCTGTTTCTTTCTCAGCATGGTTCATACTACAGCTATTCCTAGTAACTATAATTTTCATCATTGGTCATACCTGCTTACTTCCATCAATTTATTTTCAAATTTATCCATATGTTACTTCATTATAAAGAGATTCAACAACATTTTTGTAAAATTCAGAGTGAAAATCTATAGTACTATATATATAATCTATAATACTAGATTATAATCATGTTAGAGTTGTGTCTTATCATCATGTTCTTTTCTGTTCCTAATTAAGGTAAAGCATTTGATTTTAGGCATATGGTTACAAGAGCAATGTAGGTGTACAATGTCTTCTTTCTGGGAGAAAATCCAAGGAAAAACTGAGATACAGAGATTCTCATGTGCATAATGTTTTGTGCATTTACACTAAAGAGAAATTATTTGGCAACATAACTATTTATTTTTCAAGGATGACAGCTGTCAAATACATGGGACTTGGAGTTAACATTGACTTAAATATATTTCTTCTTTCAAACATAAATTGTTTGAAATTTTTAAAGCTTTTATTTAAAACATAGGATTTGTTAACAGACAGAAAATGAAGATGAAAGGCCATGTCTACATAGAATACTAGATGTCTACAGCATTTACAGATATAACACATCAATTTGTATGCCCTTACAAAACCACTTAGCATACACTTATACGTAAATACACAAGTAAGCCAGCAGTGTGTCTTGCTCATGTAGCTTACTTCTAAAATATACTATATTAATAAAAATTCAAATCAAACTAATTGAGAGATCACATTTCTCTAGTTCTTCTACATCATATAATCATAATTTGATCATAAAAAGTAATTTTATGAATAGGGACTTTTTGCCTAACAAAATATATTTTTGTGATAATTCAGGGTTGGTATTTTTCCATCCTGAAGAATACTAGAAAAATAATGCCAACTTCTTTCTGAGAACTTTCAAAAAGTTTTTCCTTGTTTTAAACCAATTTTGCACAGTTGATTTATGACAGAAATTGTGAACCATGAACAAATATCATAAGCTATTAACAGAAATCTGATTTCAAATTACTAAGCTTTATGTTTACAGAAATGTTATTTAAATTAACTTAATTTAATTCAAAAATATAAACATGCCACAAGTCATGTACTAAATGAAAAACATTAGAAGTACATCTAATAAGCAATAATTATAATTTTTAAACTCATTACTGCAGTAACTATCCATCAAGAATTTAAAAATAGGTTTGTTTTTTTTTCTTGTGTTCACACTTCATTTTAGCTTATAAAGAAGAGTATGTCCACTTAGGAAAGATACAACATTGTCTAAAGTGGCATAAATAAGCAGAATGGACAACAAAGTTTTTAATATTGATGACAGTAATATTTACAAATGCAATATAATTAATAAAAGTTTGTTTCCACCTGGCAAGGTATTTAAGAAAGTCAGAGCGAAACAACTGAGATATTTATATTCTAATTCAAGGATGTTTAGCATCAAAATTACACTAAAACTACCAGTATCACAGATAAAATCATATATTATAGGAAGGAGAGTAAAATATGCTCAACAAGCAACCATAACTTGAAGTATCTACTACTTAGGTAAGAAAATTGATAGGAAAGTTTTGTAAATTAGCTATTCACTAGAAATGATAAATGAAAAACAATAACAAGATTAGATTACAGATTTTGGAGAATGAAAATGGACCTCTAAATGGAATATAAAAATATTTTTTAAGATCAGTGCTAAAGACCACCTGATCCACCCTCAATTTTCATAAACAGTAATCGAATATGATGACAAACAGATTTCTTAACCCAGTACTCATTGAACTACCTGAATGCTGCTATTTTTCACTTGGTTTTGGAAACAGCAAAGGTAATTTTGAGGCTTTCATCACACAACAATGCATAAGATGAAAGAGAGCATGAACTGATTTAATTTAAAAGAAATAGAAGAATCATTAATGGTATAACTAACATTTTCCCATTGAAAAGATAAACAATGAAAAGTACTGTAATACTAATAAAGTCAACTGGGAAAGGTGACCTAACTATGAGAATTCTTAGAGTCTTTTTCTTCAGTCCGTACATAGACGCTATGGATGAACTTACATGTCAAAGAACTGGAGAGGACAGAGTCCAGATCTGACTTAAGTTTATCTGGACTAAGGGGTCAAATGAGGCCTGCTGGTGAATAAAATATAATCCTTATCAGTGAATTACACTTTTAGGGAATATGAAATTTTCTTAGAAAATTGTTTGTCCATGTATTAATTTACATATTGTAATAGGCTTTGTATTTTTAGAAGTCCCCACCATAGGATTGTACTCCCCGTGTCATTGCAAACTTTTGTTAAGCATCAGAATCATAGGAGAAAGGGGCTACATTTTGATGACAGAAAAAAATATATAAGGATACTGTACATATTGTGTCAATTTAGATTATCTCTCAAAAAGATGGATGTAAAGCTAATTTTGAACTTCTGTGTCCAACACTGGGGAAAACAACACAAGAGCATTCAAGCTTTTTTGCAGTCAGGCAATCTGTCATCACTGTAAGCACTGCTGTCTGCTCTGCGGTTTTCCACTGCCAGTCCTGTCCTCAACTGCCATCTGCCAGTCCTCACTAATTGCTATCCAGTTTATACTGCTAGTCACTCAATATTCTTTCAGGGTAACTATCAGTCAAACTTGCTGATGTTTGTGGAATTATCTGGTTTGAAAACATCTCACAAAGAAAAACTAAAATCTATTGAATTTAAGATTCTGGAATAATTGAGTTTTTTTGGTAATCCATAATATGTGAAGAAGGGGTTCTGAATTTACTATAGTTTCAAGGCACATTAACATATTAGACGCTTATAGCGCAAAGAACATTCTTGAGCTCCTGACTCTTGTTGTGCTTGCATGTGTTACATTTGCTTCCCTGAACAGACAACTAGATGCTCCCAATATGTGAGGAAACCCTCAAAGGCCAACAGTATACACCCGACTACTTGCCTCATCAAAGCAAGAACAATCATGGTGTGAATTCTTGTAAGGAGTTAGTTTGTGGTTTAAGAGCTCCCGTGTTATCGCAATTCCAGATTGAGAGAACATCACTGTAGGAACTGTTGCCAATGGGCAAAAGGATAAGGAAGCCCACAGATTTCTTTCATTTACCCCAAAAGCCAGACAGGCCCTTGGCAGCTCACCTGCCAGGGACTCTGAATTTCAGAATCTGTGCCTAGATTGCACAGCAGGATTTTCTGTTTCAGTTGTGCTTATGAATTTAACAATTTAGGGTCTACTAAGGTAATTTTCTGGTCACTTGTCTCTACTTTTCATACCCAACAGTTGCAAATAAGAAAGGTTGTTTTATTTCTTGTGTAATATTTCAATTACTTTTTAATAGTTTATAACAAAACCCACACATTTTATATTTCTTCTGTGTAAGAGGCATACCAAGACATTTGTGAGTGCTTAATCAGAAGTGTTCTGTGTGTAACAACTCCTGTTTCAGTTACACGATCCAAAAGATCTAAACTAGCAATTGAACTTTCTGCATAACTAGTTCTTTAATTTTTATGCATGGATGGTATAATACTATGAGCTTATATGCAATTATTTTCCTTTAAAGCAGAATCAAATTAAACTTACATTTCCCAGTACAAATTGTCTTTGCTAATGTGCCCTACAATCTGTCCAACCAGAAGTTAAAGAGCTAGTTGCAGAGCTCTGCACCCCAGCCTCTAGTGAGGAAGCTCTTTACCATCTGTATCATGCTTAAGCCAACAGTCCCTGGTAACTCATGACCTTTTCTTACTCTCAATTGTGGCAGGAAATAAATATTTTATTGGCTTCTATACACAAACTATTTAAGGCTGTGTAGGTTAAACAATGCTGCTACTGGGTAGTTAGACACTAAGAATTATGTGAATTTTTTACTTGTTTAGCAAAGTCAGTTTTTCTCCTGTTAACTTGGTATTGTTTTGGCAGATAAAAATAATAAAAACAAAATTGCAAGTATTTGCAGGTGTCCTAGTTTCAACTAGGATGGAGTTAATTTTCCCCTCAGTAGCTGATGTGTTTTGGACTTCGGATGTGAAGAAAGTTGATAAACACACTGATGTTATGAGTTGTTGCTAATGACACCAAGGTCACTGTCTGGCTTTCCAGGTTTTGCTAATGTCCAGGTACAGGAAGCTGGGAGGGATATAGCGAGAACAGTTGACCCAAATTGACCAAAGAGAGTATTTCATACCATAAACGTTACGATCAGTACTTCAGTGGGGGATGGGCCGGCAAAAGACTGCACAGACAAATTATGTCCATGTTGATTTTAAGCTATCAAAAGATATAGAATTTGCCATTTCCCTGGCAGATGCTGCAACACCAGCCTGCTCTGTCAAAAATACGTATGTTGTCACAAAACTTGAATCTATCTGGGTTTAATTTCTACCAACTAACATCTCTTGAATTCCTTTAATCATTGTTGGTGAAGTATCTGTGAAGATACTAATTTAAAACATCTGAGATTTCTCTTTATCTTTGATAATCTAAACTTATCAAACTTTCTGTAGCTTTTACTGTAAAGATTTTATTTAAGCCACTATGTTATCTATGAATACCTTTTCTTCACTAACTTTAATCTTTCATTGTGCTTCTTAAAGTATGAATGCTGGACTGTTACTTAACTACTTTCATCAGCAGTTTCAACCATTCAGTATATTTTATTGGATTTTTTTTCTACTCTTATTCATTGCTATTTATCTCCAATTCTGCAGGATCCTTTTTTCTTTTTTGCCAAGAAGTTGTCCAGAGTTATTGCTTCTCAATTTATAATCATCGTTCTGAAGCATATCCCAGAGTCTTCTCCATCAAATATTTTGTCCTTTTGTAAGATGTTACTATGAGGATTGAAGTAAAAAAGTATAAAGTAATTACTTCTTTTTTGATCTGGAAATTAGCAGCTCCAAATAGGATAGAAAACTTAGGAAATATCTATAGCCTCTAATTGCCTGAGAAATGCACTCATTTTGCTTATAACTATTTGTAAAAGATTGCATGGACAGACTGTTTGAAATATTTCTTAGGGCAGAATATAATACATAAATGAAGAAGAATGGTTTTGGTTTTCTGACCTGAGGTATTTTAAAAACTGTACCTATAAATATCCTTAAAGAGAACGTATTGTTTATCTTTTTAATCATTTAATTCAGGTTCAGCCTAGAGAAGAGAAGGCTCCGGGGAGACCTTATAGCAGTTTTCTAGTACCTAAAGGGGGCTTATAAGAAAGATGGGGAGAAACTCTTTAGCATGACCTGATGTGATAGGACAAGGGGTAATGGTTTTAAAATAGAGAGAGGTAGATTCAGACTTGATAAAAGGAAAAAAAAAATTCCAATGAGGATGGTGGAACACTGGAACGGATTGCCCAGAGTCTAGTTGGTTCTAGTTAGAGATGTCCCTGCACCTTGCAGGGGAGTGGACTAGATGACCTTTAAAAATCTGTTCCAACCCAAAGTATTCTACAATGCTATATGTCATACCACAAAGGGAACAGCAACTGACAAGGCTATTAAACAATAGCCTTTGCTATCTGGTAAAAATTTGCTATTACTTGGAACAATAGGATACTGGAGCATTTAAATTCATTCTGATTTGGTTCCTTCATACTCCTACTAATACATTTGGAATGACCAATCTTTTAAAATTGTAGGTGCTATGGTAACTGGGTATTTCAAAGTGTCATGGAGACAGACTACTCTTCTCCTGAGATGCTAGTCTATTTGAGCCTGCTTTGAAAAAGCACAGAAGTGGCTTTTTGTTATCTTCTAAATGCAGCTACTTATAAATGGTGACTCATACAAAGCTTGCACAATGCCAGTGTTTTTAACACACCTTTGTTAAAACTATAAAATCAAACCAGAAGTGAAATAAATGCAATTCTCACACAATTAAAATTCCTATGTAGAAAGAACAGAATTTTCTTGGCTGAACAGAAAAAAAAAAGAATGTAATTTTCTTTAGTGAAAAAGAAAAAAAACCCAAGGTGCTTTGAGTTGAGTTTCTGTTATCATTATATAATTTAACAGATTTAGTACATCATAGTTCCTACTTAATCCAAAAGTGTTGTTTGGGCACATACTCACCTCTATCCTTGTGACTAATCAAGAAAAGATTTGTAAACTCAAAGTGGATTGATCTGCAATAGATTTAACTTAGACAATTTTTTTTTCTTATTTTCTCCAAATTACCATGCCAATAAACATTATACACCTCTTAAGATAATCAGATTCTGTAAGTGTAATGTTATTTGTTTAAAACAAACAAACAAAATACCAGATCCCTTCCTTTGCTTCTTAGGTTGTTTGTACTGACAGTTTGCCTTGTTACACCTTTTTTTTACATCAGTGATGAGAATTATGACACTGGTACCTGGAAGCTTTAAGCTTCACAGACAGATATTTCTAAGATGGACATTTTTAAAATAAAATACACCCTGCCTTCAAAACTGACACTGAGACTTTTGGCACAACTTTGTTAGTGCTGTTTTGAAGAATATTTTCTATTATTATCATTATTACGTGCTGTTGTCCCTAACTTGAAAGTCAGTGGCACACACAGTTTGATTACAGAAATAACCTGCTCCTTTCTAAACTTGTTTGCCTGAACGTCACTCCTACCAATTACTCTACCTGCTTTACCTCCAAGCAGTTATTACTCTTCTCTTCCTTTTTCTTCCTTCCATGCATCTTTGAATTAATACTTTCTCTAAGTGGTACCTTTATTTCTAAAGAAAGTTTCATTTCCTTCTCTTAATTGTACTGATTAAGTCTCATTCAATTTTTTAATTTATTTTTGTTATATGCTTATTTTCTGAAATAATGCATTTTATATTTTTCTGACTGCTCAATCTTTTTCTTCTGTAAGGTTGGAAGTCTCACAAACTTACGTAGTTGGTACCCAAGCTACTGCCTTTGAAACCTAATTTTTGATCTTGAGATAACTTCTGCTTTTCTAGCTTCTCAGTACCTATGCCATAAATACTCTTGTCATATCTCATTTTTTTCAAATATTTACTCTATATGAACTATCTACGTCAAAGTCTGAACATAGGTACAAAGCCCTTTATCCTGCTCAAGCTTTTCCCTTCATCACCACTGCTGGGATTTTCCCGTAATAAATCTTTTTAGTTTTGAAAATGTGACTGCAAATTCATATGAAATCTATTTTGCTAAATCATGAAATTTCTCAGGTAAAGAAATAATCAAAACTACACCATCTTCATAACTCCAGATGCATGTGTACCTGTCACCATGTTGAATAAATAATTGTATACACACTGTCACTACAGCTGATTCTACGTAGTTTAATCCTGCCACTTTTATCATTGCGTTCTAACTGCAATAAAGCTCATGCTTTGTTTAAATGCAATGGAAATCCCATATCAAACATTGTCAGGCATAACCTGCCAAGTCCCATAAAATCCCAGCTGACTTGATGAAGATAAAAAATAAATATAAATGATTGTACAAGTTATTGAGTGAAGTTCCTTGTGATTCTAATGTTTTTCACTTGTTCTGTTTCCTATTCTTCATATTCAGCTGATATTCCATGCTATTTTTTTTTTATTCTTTCAACATGATTCTACACGCATATAACACTGGTGAAAAATTTCCATTCTTTTTTTTTTATTAGAAAGAAGTAGTTTAGCCCCACTTGGGACCAAGCTACACAGTCACTCTCTGAGAGAATGGAGGAGAGAAAACATAACAAAAAGCTCGAGGTTTGAGATAAGGACAGGGAGACATCATTGAAGTTAATGTTATGGGCAAAACAGACTCAACTTGGGGAAAACTATTTATTTATTTATTATTATTAATAAAACCAAGGCAGGATACTGAGAAAGAGAACAAAAAAAAAAAAACTTCTCCTCACCCCTCCCTGTTCCCAGGCTTAACTACATTTCAAATTATCTCTACCTTCTTCCTCATCCCAAGCAGCACAGGGGAGGAATAGGGAATGGGAGCTGCAGTCAGTTCATCACATGTCATCTTCTGCCATGCCTTCTTCCTCAGGGGAAGAGCTCCTCACATTCTTCTCCTACTCCAGCATGAGGTCCCTCCCATGGGCTACAGTACTTGATTAATTTCTCTGGCACGGGTCGTTTTTCCACAGGGTGCAGTCCCTCAGGACCCAGCTGCCCCAGTGTGTCTGCCACAGCCTCCTCTGGGCATCCGCCTGCCCCAGTGTGGGGGTCTCCACGGGCTGCAGGTGGATCTCTGCTCCTCCATGAGCCTCCATGGGCTGCAGGGGGACAGCCCGCCTCATCATGGGCTGCACCATGGGCTGCAGGGGAATCTGCCAGGAGCAGCATTAGTCCTCCCCCTCCTTCTTCACTGACTTTGGCATCTGCAGCCGTTCCTTTCACAAAAAATTCTTCACAATTATCTCAGGCATACACCTCTCAGGTTCTCTTCACACCTCCTCTCTTCACTTCTCTTGGCTGGGCCAGGCAGAGTTGGGCCCAGTCGGCTGTCCAGCGGGAGGCCAGAGGGTGACTGCTGCAAGGCCCACAAGGCTCACACCTCCTTCTCTCTACTCCCTCTTCTGCTTCTTCATTTCTTCTTCTTTCTGTTTTGGTTTTTTTTTTTTTTAATTTTTCCCCTTCTTAAATACGTTATCGCAGAAGCGTTATCAGGGAACATTCTGCCACCAATGGTCTCAGCTCCAGCCAGCAATGGGTCCACGCTAGGCCCAGCTGAGTCCACCGGATACAGGGGAAACTACTTCTAGCAGCTTCTTATAGAAGCTGCCACTGTATCCTGCACCACCCCCATGAAACAAAACCAGGAGAAAAGATTATTCATTCTTATCCTGGTATTGTCCTGTATCCAGAGAGATAAAATGAATCCCTGCATTTGCATGCAGAGTCAGGAGGTCCATTATCTGTTGAATTATCTCCATATGTAGCATTTTTGCTCTTGGTTGGTCTTTTTAATCTTTAATGCTCCTTAATTCAGATTTTAAGATTTTAAGTGTTTCACTTTCCACTCACTGGTCAACATTATGGAGAAAAAAGTCAATGGTAAATATAATCTAATGTAAAAATTTTATCTTGGCTTCTCATTATTTTCTCTTGAGATAATAATATCACTTTAACTCTTCTTCCTAGAGAATAACAAGATTTTAAAATACAGTTCTGTTACCTCATAGTGCTTCCATCTACCTTTCCTTCCTTTCTCTCCCTCCTTTCTTTCCCTCCTTTTCCCTCACTACCTTTGCCTCTTCCCCTACTCCCATCCCCCATCCCCATCATTGCTGGTTCACAAGAAAGATGTTTTTACAGCATACGATATTGCAAGTGTTTATATTCAACAGACTTCACCTTCTGAAATGTGCACTGATGTACTTGCATTGCTGCATGTTCCAAAAGACAACCGTAGAAAACAATGTCTGTCAGGTGGGTGAGTCATAATTCTTTTGTCTTACAGCATAAATCATCTCTGAAGCACTGAAGCTGGAGAAAAAAAAAATGAAACCAGCCATTTATTGATAGAGAAAATGTATACTTAGAATACTCTTAATGAGTGTTCTTGGACTATGCACATCTTAGCCTACTCCAGAGTTAATGTATATGTATTCAGGAATATAATAAAGCTGTTGTCTAGCTTAGCCTGCTATATTTCTTGCAAAGTTCAAATTGCTGTTTTCTTCTTTTCTGTGGCTCCCTAGCATGACTGTAAAGACTATTCCACGACTTAATTATTTTAGCTGTTTCCAGTCTTCAACAAGATTTTTTAATCTTACATTTACTTCTTGTCATATGGCCATTTTAGTGTTGTTGCACTTCCCTGGACTCATTAGCATTCTTCTAGTATTCTACTCACAGCTTTTGATGTTAGGATACCTTATCTAATTAGCAACAAAAATAACTTGTGAAATAAATATTTTCCAGATGTTGACTTAAACTAGGCTTGCTCCACAACTTATTGTTTTTAAGCATAAAATTAACTATCTTTTAAAAATACTTATTTATGCATTATTTTTTGGCTTCTTCATCAATTAAAATTCAAATGTTGCTTTTATAACACTTTGGAGTTCAAGACCTTTTTACCACAGACATTTTTGTGTGTTTTCTTTGAGGGAGACAAGAAAAATCAAACCATAAATAAATAGTTTCACCAAAAGTAACACAATAAAATGAAAAAAAAAAACAAAGCCTCACAAAGGTTTTTGAACATTTTCCTGCTCAGTACATGAAGATACTAATTTGAAAAGGCATTATCAAATATATGTATGTTAGGTTTCTAGAAAGGAACACTAAACTCAAGAATAAATAACTTTTATTCTGGCTGGATCATCAGATAATCAAATCTGCATGTCAAAAAATGGCAACAATAGGATATAAAAAGAAAAATTCTTGTGGAAAAAGAAAATCTACCTTCTTCCAAGAGTGTCTTGTCTTTTATAAGGACAGAAAAAGACATCAAGCACAGCAGGAGACTATTCAGAAATCAATTTTTAGCTACACTATCTGAGAGTTGATGACCTTGATAAAGACATAAAATGTGCAGAAACTCAAAAGCTGGAAAAAAAACACATTAACTTCTTCTTAAGTGTTCCTTTTTGTGTTTTATTAATGCCAATATGTAATTAAAACTGCAATAATATTTGTAACATAAAAGATACGGTACTTCAATAATTTATTGTTCTTATTAGTAATATGATATGGTCTTCATTTAGTTTAATTAACAGGGAACGACTCCCTTAATAAGTTTATGACAGTCAAATCTTTGATAGTTCTCACTGAGAGGAGCCTGTGCTTTTTCTATAACCTACATGAACTCATAATGGTCATGAACTAATTTAGTTGCATATAAAATCATGTTTAGATTCATTTCTAAGAGAGAGCTACCTCAAATGTGGATCTTTTTCAGTGGCTCTAGTATCAGCAAGTATTGAGTGTTACGACATATAACTTAAAAAAATGGAAAGGTAAACTCTGGCTTGTTTTCTAGATTTGGACGTATTTTGTCTTGTCACTTATGCTGCAAGGTCTGAGTGGTTCAATTCTGGTGTTGTCACAACTCTTCAAAAGAAATGCAAGAATATGTATCTTTGCACTAAATTGTCCTTTTCTCAGTTATATAAAAGAACTTGAAAATATTGGCTTTTTTTTTTTTTACTTTGTTAATCTACTATGAATCAATATTCATCAATTGATATTGATTCTGAGAAACTGAGGCAGAATCCAGATGTCCTGATGCCTTAAGCACAAGAACATCAAATGCTCTGAAATTACTATTTTAAGACAAAAAACAATTTGACGTTTTGTATGTGGAACAACAAAAAAAAAAGGGTTCCATTGCTTAGACTAAAGTTTATCTGTTCTTGTAGTAGGGGAGAGAGAAGAAGTGGGTGACCTCAATATCCAAGATGTTATCAGAGATGGAGACATCCAGAAAATGATCCTGAAACTATCCTTTGACAATCACTTCTCTCTTTCGAAGATGTAAGATCCTCTTGAAGGTAAAGAAACACATTATATATTTATAGATGCCTTCCTCTCCTGAAGATTTACTCCATCTGAATTTCTCCTGAAATAAAATTTGCAGTGAAAGGGGCCTGTCTCTTTTTAAAACAGGTAGTGCTGAAGCCAGCTGTGCTCTCATTTTATACACGATAACCTGGAGGGTAGAGAAGTTGTTGAGCAAAGGAAATCTTACTCTTCATTCTGAGGCAGACAGGAGAGGAAGCGGAGTTTGAACAGAGGAAGGGAAAGAGAGTAGCCTCTGCTGATCTGGTTAAACCAGTCCAATTTGTGGCTAGAGGAAGAAGAGTGGTGATAATAACAGGAAGAGAAATCCCTTTTTAGCATGACTTATTGGACGTATAAGTTGAAGATACGGAGCCTCAAAATGGTTCTGCAACTCAAGTCTCCTACACCATGGCTAAGCCTCCTAGCCACCAATTTATGCAAAAGGCCATTGATTTCACCACGTCTGGTGCCTATCTGTCTAAATTAGTTGTGCAACAGCACCCAAGGCAATACACAGACATCTGATTCCCAGATAGGGCCTCCTGTAGAGCATGGCCAGGTTGGATGGGGCTCTGAGCAACCTGATCTAGTGGGGGATGTCCCTGCTCCTTGCAGGGGGGTTGGACTAGATGACCTTTGAAGGTCCCTTCCAACCCTAACCATTCTATGATTCTATGATTCTATGTCAGCTCCAAACAGAGACTTAATCTGGGGAACTAAGTAAACCACAGATTTAGGAAATGAATGATTATTGTTTCAGATTCCGGTAAGATTTCAAATACCTGAACCTCAATTTCTGAAGTATATCCCACCTTTAAGTACTAAACACACACAAAAAACATCATTACACTCTGCTGGGATGCATAGATCAGAACTAATAAGGAGACAATAAGATAAAACCGGTTTTATTAAAGAACATGAGTGATCGATAGCCTCAAGAAAAACCCCAACCAATCCCTCCATGAACCATTTCTCATATCTAATAGCTTTATATTCCAATAACTTTATGTTCTATTTAAAAAGTAAACCTTAACTTTAGTGCTCAGTGACTGACACTAGTGCAGAAATTCTGCTGTTTTAACTTTTTTTACTGCTTCTACAGTAAGATTACACCGGTTTTCAGATTTTCAGGTTGTCTATCAGCAGCTTGAATGCCATGTAGGACTAGTATGCTTTTCTTGCGAGGAGAATGGTCATACCTAGCGAAAACAAAAGAGTAAGTGAGGAATCCCACTGCCTTAAGAGACACAGGTTGTCACAGGGATGGCCAGGGCTGTCTGAAAGTGGTTAATTTTACTCAGCAGCAATGTCACCTTGCTGCAAGGATCTAGTGCTGGTATCATGAATATTTCTCTCTGTTTTCCCACCACTACTGTTCATTTAAAATTTTACTGATAGATGCCTATTGTGCATCAAGGAAGGCTGGATGAAAATCCTGCTCTCCAAATCATTGTAATTTTTATAGTTGAAACTCTCAGAAATGTGTATATTCAGGATTTTGACAAAAGTATTTGTTAAGACTGAAGATGCACTTTATGCTCTGTAAGCAATGCAATATCACACAAAGTAAATTACATCAGAGCCACAGAGAGTAAGAGTGAACTTTTTGCTCACTATAAAGCCTAAAAAAATTAAATTTAAGGAGTAAATCAGTGGACAGAAAATGTTATATGGAGAGACACAAGAGGAAGAGGATGCAGGCATTGTTCACCTTTGCATATTCCAGTTCTGAAAGATTAATTGCTCAGTTTTACCAGCTCAGCTTTCTATTTTGCTGACTCTCCGTGTGTTGCTGTGCAGTACTTGAATATGGTATTGATGTTGCTTGCATTCTGTTTACACTGCTAGTACTGTATATTTACGTTTAGCCATTGCATTACAAGCTCTGATAAACATTAGGGAAAGCAATGAATAGCATTAATTTTGTGATGACTTGGACAATCAATGTCTACATTGAAACGACCTGGAGTGAATAGATGCATCTTCACATGTAATTGTTCATATCAGTCCCAACAACTAGATTTATTTTTTTTTTTTGCTTTTGGTTGTACTAATTACAGAAAGAGGATACTTGATTTACAATAAATTTTTTTTTGGTCTATGGCATAAAAATTTCAATTGGAAATTAAAAAAAAATCTATAAGTGCTGTTTTCCTTTAAAATTCTTTTTTAATTAAAAAGAGATTTGGGGCAATTTTTCCAGTCTGTAAAAGTTCTGTATTTCATAGCTGCAGTGAAATTTGTTTTCTTACTTCATCTCTCTCAAAGCACTGATTTTGGGAAGACAGTTCTATGTAACAGGAAATACAAAAAGAAACAGTGTGTTGTGGAAAGTTCTATTTTACAAAGGCTGCAGGGTTTTAGGATCAGTTTTTAGAAGTCTGGAAAGTAGAGAGCAGAGGAGAAGAATTTAAAGCAGAGGAGCTACAGGGCATACAAGGAGGCATCGAAGAAAGCAACTGAAAAAAAACCAGAGAAAGAGTGGGATGTAGAAAGAGGTAAAAATTGGTGGAACGATAAGAGTGATGTGAAAGTGAAAGTGGGTAACCAGAGAGCATGAAGAGCAGCAGGGAAGGGAAAATAAATAAGAGATAAAGAACAGGAAGAACCAGAAGGAGAGGAAAAAGAATCTTGAGAAAGCAAAATAAGAGAGAAAAGAAATTAAGAAAAAAATCAATTGCACAGGGCTGGAAGAGGGAAGATATTGAGATACTACAGTGATATAAAAGCTGTAGAAATTATTTTATAGGCTATATAAGAAAATAAGAAGAAAAGTGAGACAGGCTCTAGGGAAAAGGATGAGAGATCAGAAGGGAAGGGAGAAAGAAGCATTTAGGACAAGAGAAATTACACTGGGTTGCAAAGGCCAAGATGACAGACTTGGATACACTGGCAGAGTCAGTCAAATCTGAGGTATCTTATTCCTGGTTAATAATTCCCAACTAAATCACTGTAAATAACTGATTTTGTGTCTGAGGCATGAAAGTGGAAAATGGAGGGGAAAGAATCAGTTTAGTTCAAATTGAATGTAATTAAAAAACAAATTTCTTGACAGAAGAAAAAACCTGTATCTGTATGCAATGAAAAATGTTCTGGTTTTTTCCCAAGTGTTTTAGACATTTTTGAGCAACTACTTCCTACAATTACATAAGCTGTTCCTTGGAGTAAGGCACCTGAGGATTTATACCATCTCAGATCCTAATCACAATTCTTTTCTCTCTCTGGCTCAGCAAGTCTTTGCATGAAGTAGATATAGACAGCATCCCTACCTCAGTGTATTCTAAAACAATAAATGCAGGGAATAATGGAATCAGACCTTTTAATTGTGTAACAGTGGGACTAAGAAGGCTATTCCTCTTAGCAAAAAGGGTTTATTCCTTTGCTGGGAGGTACAGGAAGGTTTCCAATTTCCCAGAACTGAGCACTTGCCCACCACCACATCTCTGTGCAGTGTCAAAATAAGATTTGCGAATGGTCCTATGAACACATCGTATGGACAGAAGGAATGCAACTGCCAAAAAATTGCTTCACTTCAGCAGGCCTAGAAGCTCCTCAAAGCTGTCTTGTGTCATAAGATGATGTGCAGATACAGCTTTGGAGCTTCTGACAGAAGCTTTTTTTGGCAAGAATATTTGAATATACTTGAAGATAGGAGTAGTTTCCAGCCCAGTACTTACAACATTGTTCTGAAATACGGGTCTTGAACTCTTTAAGACACTAGTTTTTCTATTTGGGTGTCTTACATCCAAAAGGAATCTCACTTCTATATTTAAGAAGAATTTTTTAACCTATGTAATATTATAGCACATATCAATTCTGTGAGTTCTTACACCTCCCAATTTTTTCTCAAACTATGCAATTTAGCAAAATCAACTTGTATTTCCAAACCATCACCAGGCAAACTTTGTAAAGCAATTGGGAAACAACCAAACTTTACCAAAATACAGGAATCACAGCACAAACAACATGAGCAAATATTGGTGTTTACAGGAATTACATCACAAAGTACCTGAATAATATAGGAGTAAATTCATCTGTAAAAATTTTAATAATCTACTGTAATGGATGTATTTATTCTACCAGCAATGTTAGATGAAATATAATGAAAGTCAGGTATGATTTTTTTAATCTGTTGACTTGTGCCCGTAAGAATATAATGTCAGCTGTCAAAATGTCAAGCTGTGTGACTTCATGACAAATGAAGAGCAAGAGAATAGAAATAAACCAAAAAAGAACATTGATTTGCATGTATTTGTCCTGTCCTACAGTCAAACAGAAGAAAATGCAAATATCCTGCAGCTTGGATGTTGCTGGAGCCATGAATTATGTAAGACAAAAAGATAAACATATTTACTTGAGCAGTTCACAGCTTCACTAGAACTCCTTAATGGAAGTACTGTCCCACAATTCTCCATTACCTGTTCTGTATTCCACACGAGACTCACACTCCCATTTCATTGCAGTGGAAAATTCAGACTTTTATTGCTCATTCTTCTTTATCCTACAGGAGTGTGCGGGCCATCCAATGCAGGGATTATTTTGCAATGTCCTTCATGTTGCCCTCTAACACTCTCCCACGTCTGTGTTTCTAGATATGAGTTAGGCAAATTGACTTTTCTCTTTGAGCTCTACAGCACAAGTATAACTGCTTGACATTTACTGTGTAAACAAATAAGATATTGCATTTTATTTTCTGACTCAACTTTTTCTTCTGGATGAAATGTTGGAATAATAGGGAATTTTCTGGGCAATGGCTAAGGTATGATTGACTGCAGTAGTATTCTTGTGCACAACATAATGTAACCCGTAGGTCTGATTAAAACATTTCCAAAATAAAGATTCTGAAAAATGGCCATGGGAAGTGTTGTCAAGTTTGTAAAGAAGCAATTGAAAACTATGACCTGGACACCTTGATAGCAAGTTTCAACAATCACTTGCTTTCATTAGACACAGGACCGAGAGAAAGAATTTTAAAGCTGAAAGTCTTACAAATAATGAATATCCAAAGACGTGCTCCATGAAATATAATGCAGATGTAAAAGAAATGCGATCCAACAAATCTTGAGGAAAGATATCTTGATATCTTGAAAATGCACTGAATGTAAGGAATGAAATCATAGTGTAGTGTTAAGATTTCAGGCTAGAATCCATTTTCTATTACACTGGTGAAAATACTGAATACTATAATTACCGATTCCATAAAAAACTCAGAATATGCTTTATAAGTTGGAGATTATAAAGAGAGGGGTTAGTAGCAGGAGCAGATATTCCACTCAAAACAAGTCAGAAGCAATTCTGTTCCAATATTCTGCAGTAATTTCAAGAACAGGACTCCAACTGAAGTAACTATTCTTCTTCACACAAAACAGAGGAATAGAAAGTACACAGCCTACTAGATGGAAACTCAGTGGATACGCTAGAAGGAAATACAAGTATAACTTCTACGACTGTCATAACAAAGAGGCAATAAGGTGAAAACTAGAATCACAGAATTGTAGAATTACAGAATCATAGAATAGTTAGGGTTGGAAGGGACATTCAAAGGTCATCTAGTCCAACCCCTATGCAAGAGCGGGGACATCTCCAACTAGATCAGGTTGCTCAGAGGCTCATCCAACCTGGCCTTGAGTATTTCCAAGGATGAGGCATCTACCACCTCTCTGGGCAATCTGTCCCAGTGTTCCACCACCCTCATTGGGAAAATTTTTTTCCTTATATCCAGTCTGAATCTACCTCTTTCTATTTTAAAACCATTACCCCTTGTCCTGTCACAACAGGCCCTGCTAAATAATTCCTCCCTATCATTCCTGTAGGCTTCCTTAAGTACTGGAAGACCGCTATAAGGTCTCCCTGGAGCCTTCTCTTCTCCAGGCTGAACAGCCCCAACTCTCTCAGCCTGTCCTCATAAGAGAGGTGCTCCAGTCCTCTTATCATCTTCGTGGCCCTCCTCTGGACCTTCTCCAACTGGTCCATGTCCTTCTTGTGCTGGGGGCTCCAGAACTGGACACAGTACTCCAGGTGGGGTCTCACCAGGGCAGAGTAGAGGGGGAGAATCACCTCCCTCGACCTGCTGGCCACGCTTCTCTTGATGCAGCCCAGGATGCGGTTGGCCTTCTGGGCTGCAAGGGCGCATTGCTGGCTCATGTTAAGCTTCTCATCCACCAGCACTCCCAAGTCCTTCTCCTCAGGGCTGCTCTCGATCCATTCCCCACCCAGCCTGTATTTGTGCCTGGGATTGCCACGACCCAGGTGCAGGACCTTACACTTGGCCTTGTTGAACTTCATGAGGTTTGCACGGGCCCACCTCTCCAGACTGTGAAGGTCCCTCTGGATGGCATCCCTCCCTTCCAGTGTGTCCACGGTGGTGTCATCGGCAAAGTAGCTGAAAGTGCACTCTATCCCACTGTCCATGTCGCTGACAAAGACCATTACAACAAAATGTTAAGAGAATATCTCTACTGGAAAATTTTGATTTTTTTTTTTTAAAGCTAAAGCCTTTTGTGTAAATCATTAAGAGAGGAAACATGTAGAAATACCTTTTGGAAATAATAATTAATTTAGAGTAGAGTAATATTTTGATATTAGCATTGAACTGAAATCATAGCAATAA
>JAAGAY010027484.1:2171-13527 GCA_011801015.1 Ardeotis arabs | reverse complement strand
TGGTTTTAAAATAGAGGGGGGTAGATTTAGATTGGACATTAGGAAAAAATTTTTCACCATGAGAGTTGTAGATCACTGGAACAGGTTGCCCAGAGAGGTGGTGGGTGCCCCACCCCTGGAAACATTCAAGGCCAGGCTGGATGGGGCTCTGAGCAACCTGATCTAGTGGGGGATGTCCCTGCTCCTTGCAGGGGGGTTGGACTAGATGACCTTTGAAGGTCCCTTCCAACCCTAACCATTCTATGATTCTATGATCTACAGGCATAGTTTTTAAAGGTGTACTATAAGAAAGCAGAACCAATTTCTAAGAAGTTATGTAAATGCTTTCAGGTCAATTGCGTGCATTTTGATCCACATATGGCTTATGCATGTTTTATGTTGAATGTGGCATATGTATATTTTATACTGAATATAAAAACTTACTGTGAGTAAGCCAGTCAATCCTTAAAACATGCTCTTTTCTAAAGCATACAACTACTGAAAGTACTGGTTTCTGCAATGCAGCCCCTAAATTAATACCACTTCCACAGAGGGTTTAAGTGACAAAAACATGGGCTCCATGATTTTTAATGTTACTTTGCAACCTTATTTACGAACTGCAGAAGCCAAAAAAGCCAGGTTTCCTGGTTAATGTCATATATTCTTTTTGATCTTAATGTACAAGAGCATCCATGGCTGCAGTACAGGGGTTTTCATGAACTGAGAACACACATCATGCTCTGATTCTGTGACATGAAGCAAGTCTAGAAGATATCCAGGCAGTTTTATCTGGGATCACAGCCAGAACACCAGCACTCCGAATGTATCCTTCTCCCTCTTGTGGTTAGTATTAGCCTTCCTCCTGCTTCCCTACAGAACACAGCTTCTCACAAGTGATCAGACAAGCCCGTGACACTTCTAATCATCCATTACTCTCATTGCAGCTGTAATTTCCAATACTAAATTAAAATTATTACCTTTAAACAAGTGTGCTTCCATGGGTAGTTTCTTAGGTTGTATTGAATATATCATATGACAGCTATGCTAACATAACTTCCCTCTACACATATATTGCTGGCAGGAAGGACGAGAGTTAACAAGGCTGAAGGGATCTAATGCCACCAATATTGGTATTATTCCCACAAAGCAAGTTAAAGCATCAGCTCAACAGTATAATTTCCTCTAAATTAAGCCACATAATGACAATTGCTGTACAGAACCATTAAATAAATATGAAGTAAAAAAGTTGGAACATACGGTGCTACTCACTGAATGGTCCAGTTTGAGTCTTTTCTCCTCAGACCTTTGCTTCTGTTTAAGAATAAGTTCATTAACTAAAAACATAAATAGGACGTCAGAGTTGGATTTAAAGCTCACAAAACTAAGAAAAATTCTACCTCAATATTTTTACTTTAGTTATTAATTCCACAGTAAGTTTATCAGTATTTCTCACTATTTATTTCTTGATTTTTTTTTTTAAAGTATATAAAGATTTTTTTTAGATATCAAATACAATGTCTACCCATTCCCCAAATTGCTTCAGTTCTTTTCGAAGCACCCATGGTTCTTTTAAAAAGGTTTTCACCTCCAAGGCAGAAGTATATCTCAGAAGAGTATGAAGGAGATAAAACATTAACTGATTTACTACAGACTGAAAACAAGCACAGTCAAATAGAACAGCTTTTTCCTTTAATCACTATATGCATTTTTAAAGATACATTTTTGCTACAGTTTTATTTCACGTGAATGTAGTGAATGATGCAAATAGAGAAAGACAACCTCAACCCTTTGCACACACATATACAAGCTCTTGTCCCTCCTCACATCTGTTTCCCCCGTGCCCCCAATACAGATCTGGAACCCCTGAATGTGGTGTGTGGAAGCAATGCTCTGTGGCCTAAGACACCCTCCCAGACCTACCTCAGCACCACTTTTGGCACAACATGCATCTACATCAAGATGTCCATTTTGAAGCACCCCTTGGCTACTGTGGCTTTTAATCTATTTACTATTAAATGGATATCCTGGCACATGAAATCAAGATTTGATTTAATTTTTATATTTCACACTGCAATGTGTTTCCATTGATCTTTTCTCCTCATAACAGTCTTAAACTTCATATCCAGTTAAGAACATTTCCCTCCTCTATTTAAGAAACAGTCAATTAGGATGGCATATATGTATGTGTATGAGTATTTTCTCTGTATGCGATTTACACATATACATACACCACATGGACCTCGCTGCAGTAGCCAAAATATGCAATTCAGCCTCAACCCCTTCTGTGTCCATACTTTGTAAACAGAATATGTTCTTGATTATTAGACAGACAACAGCGCAAGAAACAAGTAAATAAAGAGGTTCAAATCTCTAGCCATCAGAAAAACATCTTCGTTTTGATTTTCTTAGCATGCAAACAGCAGCAAGTCAGGCTCACTACTGTAACTCAGCACAGAGAACTGCTCGAGGCAGTGGAATACTAACAATTTATACTACCAACTACTTTTTTTATATAAAAACACAGTTGACCAAAGGGCTGATGTTTGGATTTTATTTTCAATATCCAGAAGCCGGTTATTTATAGGACAATTTTCAAGTGCCTGCCTTCCTTAATAACTAAGATATTCCTCCTGGAAGCAAGCCTAGAGCTCACCTAAGAAGTTGGGATAAAGATGATCTATGTTGTCCACAACATAGTTGCATTTGGGACATCTGTTATTGTCCTCCAAGCTCTGGTGAATACATTTATAGCTGTTTAAAAATATGAAAAACAAGAAGTAAAACAAGTGAGTAAAAATGAAGGAACAAAACCTAAGCACAAGGTAAATAATCTCAACCTTAGATAATGTGTACTCTGTGTTGCCAGCTAACAGCTGCACTGCCAAGATCCTACAGCAGAGTCAAAGTACTCCAATATTAACTCAGAGTGTGCTACAGCAGAAAAACAGTAAAGTTTCTTGGCAAGGATTACAAAAGGTATTTAAGTACTTCACTCTTATTTCCTTGGGGATTGGGGCAACACGGATACTTCAGCCACACTTCCATCTAAAATTTATGCCCCTCTTCCACAGGTAGAGCTAACAGACTGCGTTATACAGAAGCAACTCTTCTAGATTAGCCAAATACTTATCAAGCAGCATGAAAAGCTATTATGCATTTTGGCTAATTGAGCACAGAAGAAACACCTTCACCAGCTTCTCACATTTCCCCCCTCCCCTGGCTGTTGTTCTCACCAGAAGTGACTTCAGATGTGCTTTCTGTTGAGCTGTTAGATATTTAAGGGACAGAGTAACTACAAGATGCACTTCAGCATCAAGTTTAAGCATCTCACTAAGAATCTAGCTTCATGTTCACTGCCGTGAAAGGCATGTGACAACATGGCTCTGTTCTTTCTAAATAAAGATATTTTAATGCTTCTCATCTTGGACTTTTAAAAGTTACCGATCACAGGGATAAAACGCTACCACAGAGGACACAAAATTGGCTGTTATCTTACCTGTTGCAGATCAAAACACTTCTGAAATTTAACTGAATCTGCTGCTTAAGGAAGTGCTTTATGCTACTAAAATATTATTTCTTGTAAAAGGCAGATGATTTATTTCTAGTTAATAGACACCCTAGGAGTATAATGTACACAGGATATTAAAACATCATGGTTCAACACTTATTCCAATCCCTAGTTAAGAGGAGGAGCAGCAGATAGTTCCACACCTGTCCCTGGAGGGTTCCTGTACTTCTGCATGAAGTATTTCCTCCTTGTGATGGCCAGAGATAACATACTGAAAAATAAGTGGACCTTGGGCCAATTCAATATATAAGAAAAACTTGAAGCATATCCTCTCAAGAAATTTAAGAGAATTGCAATAGACAACGTGCAAGCCACTTCAAACTGTATATGGTCTTGCACAAAGGCAAGGAGGACCTCCCAACACCAACACCCACTCCCATCACCTCTATACAGAAGTGGGACCAGTACAGAGAAGCTGACAAACTGTTTTGACTCTGGGTACCAGATGCTACCAGCAGTTTATGACCATTTTATTTCTTTACAGAGGAAATACGGTAGCACAACATTTCTTGTTTTAAACACTATGAAGACTTAAATCTGATTGGTATTCATCTTCTAAAATTTTATTTCAACCTTTTTCTTCAGTGCAGGGACAGAAGAGTAACAGAAACTCAGAAGGAAAGGGATTCATGTCAGTCCACACACACACAGTAAGAGATGGACATTTTGTGCTATACAAAAAAAAAAAAAATATCTTACCAGAAGCTGTGTCCACATTTTGTCATGTAGGCTTCTTCAATCATATCAAAACAGATGGGGCTGAAAATAAACAAAAAAAAAAAAAAATCACAAAGATGTCTTTTTATGTTAAGAAAAGGAAGGAAAGTCTCATTAATTCAAAGCAGCCACCTACTCAAGCTTAGGTAATATTTTCTATTTGTAAAATGAAAGAGGACACAAAAGTGCAACAGCAACCAGGCAGTATAAAGATCAAAAGGGCAATCAACAGCTCTTTGAACTCAGAATGATACTGCAGTTTGCTACAATTAGAAACCAGGTAACTGTTCACTCTTGAAGCTTTCAACAGTTGCAAGTCACCCAAAGTCAGAGTGCCTTCAACAAGCAAAGCTGCAGAACCACCTCCTAGCCACTTGTCCTAGGTTTCAAATGGAACGTAAAAATCTGGGTTTTTTTACATGAACAGACATAAGGTATTTATAAATTACACCAAAACTAGTTTATCCTTCCTTTCTTCAGCCAATAGCTACCTATAATTAAAATATACAGAGAGGCAGAGCAGAACTGAAATGGTAATGATGTCATGAGAACTAGATTTAATAAGTGGGAGGAGAAAGATGATGCCAACAAGGGGGTGTGCCTGCAGAGCACTGCTGGGGCTGAGGCTGCTGAAAAGCATGACGAAGGTACGGTGCAACCAAGAGAGGGGACAACAGACAAGCACGGTGTTACAAAGTCAAAGGAGAACACAGGAAAGGCAGAAAATGGGACTGTTCATAAGGAAGACAGAGGAATGCAGATGGAAACAAGGGCTTTAGTTTTTTCCAAGACTAGTTAATGACAGAAGTGCAGCCAGCACTCTAGAGGGATCACCAAGGACCAAGCACGGAGCTGAAGAGACAGATGTGCAAGCAAGCAGAGCTCCACAGGAACCTGAGCAAGACAAGAGACACAGGAATTCAGTGATAAGGGTAGTGGAAGAAATCTGGCTCATCATCAAGTGATCGTGATACGTTTGAAAGGAAAATTAAACACAAATGAAAGCAGAGGAGAGATGGATCTTACTTCCAGTGACTCCTATGGCTGCTGTCCCCAATAGCTGTAAGATACATTGTCACACACATACTCATCTTCAGGTCTTAGCCAGCTATCCAGAGAGATGCTGTGGACAACAATGTCACAGCTCCACACATTAACATGTGTATCAGCTGCACCATAAGCTTCACCTTGCTTTCATGCCCTTACAGAGATCCAAATGCTCTCTTCTGACTCCCACAAGTCCACATCAATCTCAGCTCAGAGTTTTTCACCAGCATTTGTTTTCTTCAGAAACAGCTTCCTCCTACTTCTGCCAACAAGGCAGCTCCCACAGAATGAGCTGTTAAGAAACTGTTAATAACTTTTGAAAAGCAGGAATCTTTTTGAATCCAACATCAAATCTCCAGATCTTAGATGGAAATAAGCAATGCTTAGCTGAGCAGGGGAGGAAAGCACCTCAATTTTTCCCCTTGTTCGCACCCCACAGAAGTAACTCCCCCTTTCTGTCATCCATTTTAGATATTACTAACATTTATTACCCCATTAGGGATTTAAAAATAGAAAGGAGGAAACATCTTAGATAAACACTTATTTTTCAGCCCATAGAGAGGAAGCCATGGCCCCTGCCAATGCAATCACCCTCCAAATGACCCAACTGGAAAAGATGGATGTCTTGAAAGGTTTGTCCAGCTTCACACACAAACCAGGTTGTCTTAAATATTCCACCAAATCATCTGTATAAATACAACATCAAGACAAACAAATCAAACTGGAATGCTACTCTCGGAACCAATTGAGTCACCAATTCTGTTCCTCAAAAAAAGCCTCCAAAATAACGTCCACGCACCTGTCCCTCTTCCATCCTGGCAGACCCTTCTCTGCATATCATTTGTCTTCAGTAGCACAGACTTCAGAAGTTCAAGTTACTGCTTGCAAGTTAGAAGTTACATCATTTCAAGGCACTGTTTAGTCAGAATAAATTATGACCAAACTTAGACAATAATGGTGGATTAATAAGAGGAGAATTAGGCATCTTTGTATTCTACTAGCTGGCTGACAAAAAAGAAAGTCAAAGGCTAATGGTTATATGAGCATCTGAAGGCTGGTTTCTCCTCAGTGGTGATGAACAGCTTAATTTCTTTGCCTTCTTCTAGTCACGCTGTATAACATAGTTCCAGTCTCAGTGCCGTGCTAAAACTGCCATTCCCCACAGGGCCAGATGTGTTTCTTCCAGCACACTCCTAAAGCCTGCCCTCCAAAAAGTACAGCAATCAACAAGGCTGTAATGCTCCTCTGTCTGCAATAAGACAACACAAATTACAGCTAAAATAAAAAGATTACCTCCTAACATGACAGTCACCCAAGACCACTGTTCCCAAACTTATTATTCTTCATACAAATTTGATTGGAGAAGTGACAAAACCAAAATAATTGAAAAAAAGCAATCAGAGCCAGCAAATGTAGCCATTCAGTACCAGGGTCATCGTTAACAGAGCCTGAAGTTTCCATTAAGAACTCTTTCCCCTAAAATGCTCACTGATTTACAAGTGGAAACAAGATTGATGTCTTTTAATACTTACCAAAGCCAAACTGGCTGTAACTCATGTAAGTTGCTATGCACCAGTTGTTTTAAGTTAATCTAACAGAGAAAGAAGGTTAAGAAAGTAGTGGAGTGATGGGGATTTGAGACATACTGCAGCTTGTAGTATGAAGTATTGAAATTGAGAAGCACAGGTATGGTGAAATCAAGGCTTCTTTGCATGAGATAGCGCTTATTCTCTCTGTCTTAAGCAGCAGAGCCAGATAAAAAGGATGCAAATTACTCCAGCAAGCCAAAAATGTCACTGTTCTTTACCAGATACTGCTGCCTTATTTACTAAATAGTTGTTTTTTTGTTTTGTTGGTTTTTTTTTTTTTTTTTTTAATCCAGCACTGCAAAGACTTTCTCTATGAGGCAGGCCTCGAACATTTTTAAAGTAGTTTTAACCAAGTTCATGTCTCTAAGTTTTGCCAGCTGTTTTCAAGGCACCTCTCAAGAGTGTGACTGTCACCCTGCTGCTGCCCTAACACCTGGCTGGAGTGGTCACTATAAGATCTAAACATGTTTGCTGCAGAGCAGAAGTAAACTTGAAACAAGACCATTACAGTTTCTCCCTCCTGCTCTGCTTCTCTTTGGTCTAAGCAGAGAGCAAGACTTGCAGGCTCTGTCCTTCACATGACAGGTGGCCCAGTTAAAGATCACTGCCACTACTGTCTACTCAACATGAAGCTCCAGTATAACAATAGATTATAAAAGCCATCATCAGATGCGGTATATAAACAGCTCACTGTGTTTTTAGTGCGTGACCTCCAGGGTCAACTTCCAGTATTCCTTACTAAAGGGGTTTCCCAGAGCACAAACACATGAACAACTACACTCAGCCCATGCCTGGCATTAACAGGTAATTACCTGAGGAAAGAACTGTTTTTAAAAACCCATGAACCTGCAAGCCCACCTTTAAATGTGCCACACAGCCTTTCCCATACTTCAGTTTGTTGAGTGCACCTCTCCAGGTCAGTATGCAACATCCTCTCTTCTGTATGTATTTAACTCTGCCACAGCTCAGAATCAAGCACCGGTATGAAGCAGCCACTGAAGAGAGAGCCTACAGCAAAACATCCTCTGTCCAGGGAGCAAAGCAGGTAGTAACTGGTTTTAAAGAGGTGTAGCCAACCACTAATTGGCAGGGCTAGTGTAAGGCCTTGGGAAAACCGTAAGCAATTACACTGCTGAACAGGAGAAAATCCTGATCAGAGGATTCCCTTTCAGATGCTCCCCAGGCAAGTGGAAAGTGGCCTGGCTACAGCAACAGCACAAACTACCTTTAAATTCTACATCTTACACTAAGAGAAAAAAACTTTTCCCTTTTATAATAAAATTGTCCAGTAAGTCAGATCTTTATTTGCTTTCCTGACTAGAGTTACACATTTCCAGGCAGAAGCTGAAACATACCACAAACAGCACACACTTGCAAACTCCTGAGAGTACACTTGCTAAACATTTCATAACCCAGACCAGCAACATACACCAAGGTTTACATCAAAGCCTAGGCCTCACATCACTGAGATAGCACTTTCAGAAGACAGGCAGGGAGGCTGCACACATTAAGACCATTTACAGGACTTTCACTCACAGCTTGATGTTTGAAACTCTCCCAAACTTCTTTACTCTTTCCTATTTTCAGTCTGGTACAAGAAGAATCTACCACTGAGTTTACAGCTGTAGTTAAATGCTAGCAGCTCACAGCCCAGAGTCAGAAAAATTATCAAATGTTCCCTACAGCTGGCAGCATCTTGAAACTATCCTTATGGAAATAAGACAGCATATGGAAAACTTCTGCTTCTCACACTGAAATATCCAAAGCTTGTTTAAATCAATTATTTAAACGCACATACACACATGCTTGTCTTCTTGGACATTGCTCAAAATTCCAGAGTTGCCCAGTTGAGCTTATTTCTGAAATGCATAATTGTATTGCTAACTCAAAAAAAAAAAAAAAAAGAATACTCCAATTTGACAATTGGAAGTTAGCGTTAACATAAGCAAGCCCTATAGCACACAAACATATAGAAGTGAAGAATCTGGGTAAATTAGCTATAATAATGGTCTGCTCTTAAAGCTTCTGACCTGCACTTCAGCATGCCCAGTTTGGCTCTTGTAAATACCAAGAAAAGGGGGACAAGAAAATATATTTTGCCCCGATTACTACTCAGTTGATTTTTGTTCCTCTCACTTGTTCAGCCAGCAGCACTCCTCAAAGAGGAGAAAGCAGCTAATTACATGTTCTCCTTGAAGCACGCACAGTACTTATCTGCAGGAAAAAAAAATGAACCAAGAAATTCAGCTTTTTGAACCATCTTAAAATACTTCAGCTGGCCTACAGACTTGTTACGGGTGTAATTTCCCTTCAAACAGCCTCATTTCTACGACAGACAACAAAATGGGAAATGATGGCTGACTAGAAAGGGATGAGGAGCAATGGTTACAGACCACTACTACCAGAGTGTAATGTAAAGGGAACAGAGGGGCACAGGCACTTGCAATCACATTATCCACCAGACCAGACAACCTGTGGGCAACAGCAACATGGCCATCTCCCACACCAAGTGCCCCTAAATCCACCTAATGGTACAGCCTTCAGACAGAGTAGGACATCAGCTGATTACAGCTGTGCCCTCCTTCCAGTTCTGCTACGGAGCAAATGACTACTTAAAGTAATAAGGAGTAATTTTTTTATTATTACTTATTACTATTAAGAAGTAGTTAACGTTTTTTCTGCCACTAACTTTTTAGCAGCTTCAGGTTCTCACTTCAGTAGCAAGGACAGTTCCTATCTACTCTGCTGGACAGTTTACAAAGCTGTAAAATCAGTCCACACGTTGTTGAGACAATGCCTGTGCTGTGGAGATGCCAAATATCCAACCCTCACCAGTAAGTCAGAGCTGTCAGACAAAGTCATCTTGGAAGCTGCAGCCCATTTCTCTTCCTCTTTTTTTTTTTTTTTTTTAACTGTTTCCGACACAACTTTCCTACAACTCAAGCTTCTTTCCAGTATCTCTTCACTGTTTGCCTCTCTCAGATGTGAGAACTTATCCCTACTTTCTGTTCTCACATTTTAGTACATCCAACCAGCTATAAAAGTCAAACCTACTCCTTATGTTAGGAGGTCTGAAACACATTAGCCATGGGCTGTCTTTAAAACTGCAAATTACCAACAGTTCTCAAACCACACATTGCAGAGGGCCTTGGTCTACCACTTCTGCTGAAAGAATATTTCCAGTTACAAGCTGCAGCTTTGGCCAAACATTAAAAGAACAGCATCTGAACAGCTTCAAGAAAAAAACTTTATCCCATCATCGCAGAAATTTCCCACTCATCTGGTTTTAGGTGCCAGACTGACACAAACCTTATTGCTGTTTCAAACTAGGCAATCTTCCCCAGCAAGGGAGGCAAACCCACATCAGCTTTGCTGGATCTATCAACCACCACAAGATTCCTCAGAACTCCATCCACAGGAGCACAAAATCCTCTGCTGGCTCCTCTTCCAGAGGTCAGAGCGGGGCAGCGCAAGGGCTCTGGAGGGGCCATCTCACCGGCCAGAGGCCAGAGCCCCTCCAGCCCCTGCTACGGCTACACCGCCTGGGAAAACGGGATTTGCTTGGCGATGTCAACACGTTATGAAGGAACACCTCGGGTTGTGGGTCCTTTCCAGTAAGTCGGGCTGCTCCGGAGTCGTACCCAAGGAGGAACCTGCTGGGAATAACCTGAATTTGCTTAAAAACAGAGAGGGTGAAAACAACGCCGCTACACAGGGCCGAAAAGCAAAGAGACAGCCACAAAGGTGTGGACAAACACCCCAAAGCCATAAGGGCAGTCACTCCTCGAGGGCGGTCAGTCGTACCAACGCCTCTTCCCCCTCAGAGAGCCCCCGAGGTGCCGCTGCCGGCCGCTCCGTCCTCCCGCCGGGATTTTACACCCCCCCGGGGCTTCCCGCCGGCACGGCGGCGCCCCGGCTTCCCCTCCGGCGGAGCGGCCGGTGCCGCTATCGCGATACGTATCGCACTCACCAGACGAAATCGTTGCTCTTGTCCTCGTAGGAGTTGATGAGCCCGTTGCAGAGCGGGGTGAGCAGCGGCCTCTTCCTGCTGCCGCCGCCCGCGCCCCCACCGCCGCCGCCGCTTCCCGCGGAGGAGCCGCCGCCGCCGCCGGGCCGCGCCGCCGCCGCCAGCCGGCTCAGCCCCGCGCCCGAGCCCGACACGGCGGCCGCCACCAGCACAGGCCGCGCCGCCGCGCCGCCCGAGGAGGACGAGCCCGGCGCTATGGCCGCCGCAGAGGAGGAGGAAGACGAGGAAGAGGAGGAGGAGGCCGGGGTGGCGGCGGGCGGCGCGGCGGGGTGCGGCGGCGGGCGGCTGCCCGACATGCCGAGGCCGGGCCGGGCGGAGCGGGGCCGACGGCGGAGCGGCCTCAGCACATCCTCACGCGCGCGCGCGGCGCCGCCGGAACAATAAAGTTCGTTCCAAAAAAAAAAAAAAAAAAAAAAAAAACCCGCGAAA
>JAAGAY010027462.1:0-32771 GCA_011801015.1 Ardeotis arabs | reverse complement strand
AGACGGGGAGAGGCTGTTCAGTAGGGCCTGTTGTGATAGGACCAGGGGTAATGGTTTTAAAATAGAGGGGGGTAGATTTAGATTAGATATTAGGAAAAAAATTTTCACAATGCAAGTTGTAGAACACTGGAACAGGTTGCCCAGAGAGGTGGTGGAAGCCCCATCCCTTGAAACATTCAAGGCCAGGCTGGATGAGGCTCTGAGCAACCTGATCTAGTTGGGGATGTCCCTGCTTTTTGCAGGGGGGCTGGACTAGCTGGCCTTTGAAGGTCCCTTCCAACTCTAACCATTCTATGATTCTGTGTTTGAGAGATACTTGTCAGCAGCTGAATGATCTACAAAAGTTGTTGTCAAAGTGAAATTTCTGTCCTAGAGAACAATCATGACGTTTTCTTAATATGTATTCAAAACTGGATTAAAAATTCTGATGCTTCTTCTTGAAAGTTATTTAGAGCCAAGTGAGAATGCAATGGAAAATTTACAGCATCACAGGAAACAATCCCATACTGTTTGAGTATATTGAAAAGGAAATTTAATTAACTTCTCAGGCATTCTAAAACATGTCAATTTCTAATTTCAGTTACATAATCCATACTCTCTTTTTTTCTTTCTTTTGAATGTAGAAAATGAATTAATAACTGCAGCCATTGCAGTCATAGTTCAGTTTGCATCACCAGCTGGGAATTCACAATCAATTAATATGAAATCACTTGAAGTAGAAGTACAGTAGCTACTCCTGTAGATGAAAGATTCTTATAATTGCAATTAAAAAATGTTAACAAGAAATAACTTTTGAAAATTATCTTTGATATTAAACATTATTAAATAATAGGCAGTCTGCTCTCTGTAGGTTAATGTGTTTCCACAGAACAAAGGCAAACAGCAGAAACAACACGTATAATATCAGGCAAGTTTACCTTCTCTCTCCACTGTAAAAACATTAAGATCAAGAAGTTCTTAATATAATAATTTAATTAAATCTTATCTGTCCTTTCTCAGCAGACATAATAATGCTGTAAAATGGTTAACATTAAAATCCTTAAATAGACTAAAAAAATAGAAGTGGATTCTGACCAATAATTAATATTTTGAGTTTTCACACGGAAATCAAGATTATTATTCTATAACTAGTAATAGAAATGCTGAAGAACTTGCAGATAACACTCTACAGTTCTGAATATATTATTCTTGAATTATGCTGCATTCTGAGCTAGAATATGTGCAATAAGTGCCGGAAGTGCAGTATCTGAAAGAACAGAAAAACAGATGATTGTATTATTTGTTTCCACATTGACAGCTGTGATTTTTGAAGGCAGCAGCATTGTAGCTGTCAGGGAATATAGCTTTGGCTTAGCCATAAGAAAATGTGTTTCTTTTCCTTAATAAAAGAAACAAAAAGACCTTGTAACCTCTTCTCTCCTCCTGCATCCTCCTTTGGCTATTTACTGCTGCTAGGGAAGAAAAGTTATAGACCATCATAGGAAATGCTTTGACTAACAATGGAAAAAATAGCAATAAAATGGAAGAAAATACACATTTTGAAGTCAAACAAAATATTGCTTTTACAAATTGAAAGCATGGTTCTCTCACACAAACTTACTCATTAGTTATACAAAACTTGTGTTCAAACTCTTGAAAAATTGAATGATGTGTGCTTGCATATACACGTAAGTATATGGTACTTGACACGAGATAGCTGCTAATGCTTGTAAAATTATCAAGTTTAGCAGAAGCAAAACATCTGAGTTCAAAATTTTTAAAGCACTTTGCTTAATAGGTAAGAAATTTATCCAGTGAAGTGTCTCAAGACTGAATATTCTCTTAACCAGCAAAACCTGCCTAAAATCTTCAGTCTGTCAATGAAGATGCTACATGAGATGTTTAAACAAAAATCTCCTGGCTAGTTCAGTATTTTACTTTTTGAAATAATTTACAGAGAAATTCCAGTTAGAACAAGGCAGCTAATTAAAAATAAACAGCTTATTTGAAGTATCTTCTCTATTTGTTTTTGAACAGAGAAAAAGATTGATTATTAATGAACTAAGTGTAAAAAAAATTTTTCTTGTCTCTTCTCCAAGGTATTTTTTTTCAATAGTCAATCATACTTGGCTCTGCTTATTCATGTAAATTACTTACAACAAGGCTTTTCTTAATCATAACTGCTTAAAAAAGTAACCTTTTTTCTATTCTGTTTGGATGCCTTTGCAAGTTACATATCAAAGTATGCATTTTTATATGGCCATATAAGCATTTTAAAAAATAATAATAATACAGAAGTGTTCAGGTGATTGAGTATTTGTAGATATTTCTGTTCTACAGGTGGGTCTAGGAACAAATATTTGTTCTTGCAAGACTTCACAAGACTGAAAATGAACTGGTAATACTAAAGTGCTGATATTCCTCTTTACTTAGCTTTTACCTATCATCATCATAACTCCTGTTTATATAAATTAGTAACTTAAAGTAAATATTGACCTGCTACTAACAAATAAGTGTTTATGCCAGGTTTTAAAGTGCTTTATTATTTGAATAGCAATTGAATTCTAACGCAACTAAGTTTGTCCTTCTTGCTCATACTATGTAGAGAGTTCATCTTGATAAAGGGACTAAGGTTAAAAGCTGTATTTATACACACATTTTGTGATAGAAAGATTTGAAAGGAGCCAGTGGAGGAAAGAAAAAAACTTATAATGGGAAATAGGAAAAGTATGTAATTTATTTATACTCTAACAAAAGAAGAGTATCAAAGGAGTGCAAAAAATTATCATAAGGTTTTCCATTATAAATATGTGAAATACTTATTTATTTTTCTTCATGAGTTTCCAAACAGATAATCTACCTACTTTAAGGGTGCAAATGTTTCTTAAATCAAATTAACATCCTCTACCATTTAATTGATATTATGAAGAAGAAATATCCTAATTTTATTACTATATTGATAAAATAGATATCCAGAAGTTATTCCCGAAAAGTATCTTTCTTTTATCCCATCTCTTGTTCCTTTTATCCTACTATACAGAATACATAGTATAAGGTTAGACTAGCTTTTTTTTTTCTTTTTTTTTAATCAACAAAGTGAAACGAAGACTTATTTAAACACATAATTCTTTCAAATTTTAGGAGAACTGGAAACTTGGCAGAACAATAGTAACAAAAGCAGAAGTCAAACATGGAAGGGTCACAGATTCTTTCTGTTCAGAAGTCACTGAACAGACCATCAAGTCACTAATGTTTTCAGAGAGAGGCAGAATAAAACAGGACAGTAAAAACAACTTTCAATAGCAGTTTAAACAGAGTGGAAAGACCAACTGAAACTCAAGAGGAACAGATTAGTCCTATAATGCAGACAGATCCTCTAAATTATGTTTATCTGTACTGAGGTAGAAATCATTAAATGAAACTTGGCAGATAACAAACTGTTCCTGTCTAGAAACAGAACTGTCCATGTGATGACTAGTAGATATTATCCGTTACGATTTACTTTCATACTATCAAATGTCAGTGGGATCTTCAGTGATGTAAAATCCTGTTACCTTATCAAGGTTTTTGCATTGTATATGTTCATCTTTAACTAGCCAAAGGGGTTTAATGGAAAATCATATCATGTGAGGAGGATGGGAAAGAATATTTCTGAAATCTCTAATATGTTTTATCTACAGCACTTAAAATAGCTGTTCAGTAGTCTGGTGGTGTTTCCATTGATCTGGAAGCAAAAAATCAGTCAGGTGAATAATAACTTCATCTGCTGAAAGGTTTCCCTAACATCTTCATTTATTGCATGAATGCATCTTTCTATTAAATTCTCCTATCTTCTCCTCTCACAAAGCTGTTAATACTATACTACCTCTTATGTTATCATTTCTAAGGCTAACTCTGGTTAATCCTTATCATAAATGGATGTATTTCAACACAGACTATCTCTAAGAAATATGGTAGTGCCACACCTCATGTGTACAGGCCATATCACCATAGGTGTTGCAAGTAAGCTCCATATTCCTTTCAGAGTGGAAATAATATCCTTCCAGGTTATAGGGAAATAATATACCATTCCTATTAAATTTCACTTTGAAATAGAAAGTTTGATGAATGCAATGCATTGAAATTATGTTAACTAAGCCTAACTTTTCAAAGAATGGCATAATGGTAAAACAGAGAAATGTGTTGAATTACAGCTCTCTCATTTGACTGTTTTCTTTTGGAAAGAGCTGCCTTCTACAACCAAAGAAAAATCACTGTTATACGTAGCAAAAAAAAACCCCAATAACAACAAAAGGAAAAACTAGTAATTTATATATGTTTAAAATTGTAAAAATAATTTAACAGGAATCTCCCAGTCTTTTATTATTCCACCTCTGTGTATTGACTCGAGAACACCTCCATCTTTAAACAAAAGGACGTTTTTCTTTTTTTAACTAATTTGTAAACAGGAAGAATCAAAACATAGCAGAAAACAGAATTCTTGAAGGACTGGCAGATTCAGTTCAGCTGTCAACTGAACAGAATCAGATTAGACCGTATGGTCCCTGTATTTTACAAGAGTAAGTAACCATTCACTGAGTTTCAGGTTAACTGTACCTCAATTTCCAGGGACTGCTGGGGTAAATCTTGTCGTTGTGGGTAGAGTTCCTTAATCTAAGCTATCAGAACATTCTAACAAGCTAGCAAGCTATTCTGATAGTGCCTTTTGAATGAGGAAGTGACTCTGCGCTCTTAATAGCTTGTGAAGCAACAACTTCACCAATTCAAACAGTGCCCGTAATACCATAAATTTTACTTGGAACTTCACTATAACCAGTTTTAAGAGTTAATTTATATTCAATTCTATATTTTACCTTTAACAATGAAAATTTAGATTTAAAAATGAATTGATAGAGAGAACGATGTACACTGTTTATCTTGTCACTTAATTTATACACAATACATTATATTGCCTTTATGTTCGTTCAGAATTCAATTTTATAAGGTCAAGTTTATATTTCTGAAATTGATTTAACTCTTGCAACTGCAGGTAGGTATATCTATTTTTTTTTTTAATATTCAAGAGTGGTAGACATCTATGTGCGATCTTGCAGTGACAAATCTAGATCCACAGTCTAAAAGGAAAAAGTTGTTTCTGTTTTTCTGTTTGTTACTATATGTTCAAAAGGCCTCTTAGCCATCTGATGATGACTTAGTATTTAATGATGATGTAGTCAGAATAAAGGACATTATTTGCTTTAAAGTGTAATTTAATATCTGAGTTTCCATTATTGTCTATATACATTTTCCCAAGGAGGTCTTCCACAACATTTACAGTTTTAATTTTACTTTCCTAAGGCTTTTTGTTTGGAGTATTCTTTGCTTTCATTATTGATATAATGGGATAATACCTAACTTCTGTGAACAAAAGAAGTTGCTCATCCTGTAGCTGACAGTGTAACATGCACCAGAACTCTTTTTTAGATGTAACAATCTCTGATTTCCAGAATGTTATGTTTTATCAAACAACAGGTTTAATTAACTTCAGTAATAGGAAGACTTGGAATGAAGTAAGTTGTTGGAAGTTAATCTCACACTAATGAGGGCTTCTCTATCCTTCTCCTGTCTTCTCATCTGCCTCTGGAAATGTGAATGCCTTGGTCACAAACCACCATGCTTCCAAATAATTGTCTTTTATAAACATAATAGACACAAATTACTTCTGTATGAATAACATAGCAGATATGAATACTCATTAACAGAGTAGTTCCCAACCCAGAGTTGTCCAGGTACTGTGAATATAGAACATCAACGGAAGTTATTTCTTTACCTAAAACCTTGAAATGGTAGATTCTACCTTAAATGGTAGATTCAACATTATGTGCATAGCAGAACAGTCTTTTGCATTACTGTCTTTACTATACTCTTCACATGGTTAGCTTCTAGCAATCACTTTTTTAAAAATGCCAAGTGTTGAAAAGCTTCTTAACCATGCATGCTGCTTACATGGATGCAGATAGAATGCAGAATTGGTGTATAAACATTGAAAGATTTTTGTCTGGGTAGTGCGCTAAAAATTTTTGAAAACCTGCTAAAAATACAACATGGATTTTAAAACATATAAAATTATAAAAAGCTTATGATATTTTAACAAAACTTTTTTTTTTTTTTCAATAGTTTTACTATTGTTAGCTCCCCATTTCTACTTCATTTCTGGGTCTTGCTATGATGCATTTTCTTTGCTTTTGTGTAAATCCTTCAACATTTGTAAAGCTTTTTTTTTTTTTTAGTTTCCTGCTGTGAAGAATAGACAGTTTATGCCCATAATCTCGGTTTCCTAAACCTCTTGCTGGCTAAAAATATGATAAATATGAATAACTTCCCATTTTAGAAATAAAAAAATTGTACAGAAAGTTTATGATTAGATTGTGCTCTTCCCCTACAGTTTACATACACATTTTCTTCCCACTGTAGCTACAATATCTTGCGTTCAACCTTTGGGATTTCTGTGTAGTTAAGAGAGGCTAATTAAATGTCCAGTTTTGCCTTCATCTCTGCAATTTCATCACTGTAATGAACTCCAGCATCTGGCTGGAGTCAGCTAGTTCTCAACAATTTTTGTCTGCCAAGTCTTACTCAAAGAGTAAGAGTAAGAGTACCTTTCTAGGAATTATTTTTAGCTTGTTCCTTTTTTCCCTCCAGAGTTACTAATTGAGTTAGAATTGATTATTTTTAGGTGGGTGTACAGAGCTATACACAGAGTATTTCACAGGAGTATTCACAGTAATGCCAGGAGTTCAACCTGCCACCAGGGTACACTTTCAGGAGTGGAGCAGCAGTGTGAGGAGCACACTTTGACACAAGGAGTCAGAAAGAACTCTTACTTCAATATTTACAAATGATATCAAGTGTCCTTTTAGACTCAGCTCCCTAAGCATCAAACTCCTTTTGTAGATTGGTTATTTGTTACATAAGAAACCATATTCGTAGCAAAAGAAGATTTCTCCTTGAGATAAAGTACCATTTGTGCCCCTTCTCAAAAGCTGCACCATAAGCAGTACCTTGAATCCTGTGAAATCTCCAGTCTCTACTCAAGGTAGGGAAGAACTGACCTCAGGAAGGAGTCCAGAGGTTCCCTGACGATCACCTAGTCAGCCAAGAGTAGGAAAATGAGAGAGATAAACTCCTCCTTTTTTAGGTGCAAATGGCAGTCTGCATAGAGGCTACACAGCTGCCAGGTATGTTTAGGCATCCTGAAAATAGTGCAAAGTAAGGAATTTGGGAGAGATGCTGCTGGACACAAAATTGACAACTAGACAGTACACAGGCATTTTCTAGGAAAAAAAACCAAAACAGCCAAGATTAACAGAATGGAACAAAGGTGCTTATTAATCATAAAAAAATTATCATCCTCATATTTCCCATGAAAGTATTCTCAGCTCTTCATGTGTGTTTCTATACTGTTACTGTGTAGATCCCATAAGGCTGAAGTGGACAATATGTTGTATCAAAATAATAGCTGCTGCAAAGTATATTCACATTAAATATCACAAAATGTTTTAATAGTTTTACACAATTCTAACCAATAATCTAGTTTAAAACAGTTGTCCGAGTCCCAGTTTCAATCAGTAAAGGGATTGTACAGGTACTTAATCTCATCTGTCTGAGTTGTAAATTGGAAAAGGTACAGTGGGAGACACTTCTTTCTTACTATTGGCTCTATAGGAAACTACCATGCCCAGAATCCTAACTCTTAAGATAGCTAACAGTGTTATCTCATTGTCTCTTACAATGAAAATACAGATTGTAGTCACTGAAAACTAAACAAATAGTACTCATGGAAACTCTTTTGTCAGAACAAGGAATGTGACTTCATGGCAAAAAGAGGGACAGAATTGGCCTAAGCAAAATTTTGTAGCTAGCTGCAAGTTCAGACATACTATATTTTCCAACAATTTCCTGACTTTTTTTCCACCATGTATTCTTCAAAATAACTGTTACTCTCACAATAAAGTAAGATAAAGACACACAGAAAAACCCCTAAAACAAAAGAAAAAAAAAAAACAAAAACAAAAACAAAACACAGTGACATATTACAATATGGTGAAATAAGACTTAACTCGGGAATTATAAAAAAACACATTTCTGTAGATGACAGGAACAATTAAGGCTTAAATGCTATATTCTGAAGAAAAAAAAGTGCTTCTATCAAGATCTAAAAAAATAAGAATTCTAAGAAGATGCAAACCATCCCAGATAATCTTGCATTTAACACTTTTTGATTTGTATACAGAATTCAGCAATAGAACTAATACCAGTCTAGTGGTTACTAGGAAAAGAAAATAAAATCTTCATATCTTTGGAGAAAAGCTTGATGCTACCTAATTCCCTATTTCAGGCTACAAGCAACTAGTATTCTGAAGCACACTATCATTACGTTATGTATGACAAAGTTCTGTAGACCACGTGGATTCCAAATCGCATTCATGATGGAGATGATAGTGGTCAGTTATCTCTTCTCTAGAATGAAATATAGGAGGATTTTATTACCAGAAGCAGACTGCCCCTGTTTTCTCAATACTTACTCACTGTGCTGGCTAGGTTGACTTCTCATTAGGTAACAGATAAATGTGGTTTTACCAATTTTGTGGATTTTATGAGTTGTTCCAATGAGTTCTTTCTAACATGATGCAGTTTATCCTGAAGATCCTTAGGAAATCTGTAACAGGAATGTTAGTGATTAATGATTCTAGGTGAATAGATGGAAATGAACCTCATCTTATGCGCTATAAGATCACTACACTGCACTGTAAGGTCACTACACTGCAGTTAGAACAGATTTTCCTCTTCTGTTAGTTCATGCTTGCCATGTAATTATTCAAAAGTGAATGACAAAGATTTTAAAAATTTATCAGCTAAATTTTCTTCTAGATTTATAGTTTAACAGTATAAATTCTTTTCCACTTATGTCAAAACATCAACTTTCACACAAAGCCTGAGTTAAAAAAAAAAAAAAGAACAAATGCAAACAGATTGTAAAATCTACAGGGTATACAAGTCTTGTATTAAAAAAAATCTATTTTATAGTCATGTTTCAAGTATTTTAGTTACATTAAATGTATGCCTGAACTCTATAAATGCTATTTAACTGCAATTTTAATTTTGTCACTTAAGGCATGATACCACTCTTAAGTAAGACATTTATAACCTTTGGGAGCTCTGCTATTCTCTTCTTTTAATCTTATTTGAAACATGAGGTACACATATCCTCTCCCTAAGACGGGCACCAGAAATTCTGCTGTCCAAAAAAAAAAAGGAAAATAAGTATAAAAGTTAATTTTTGAAATTATTTGAGTACCTGAAACCCATAAAAATTTGAATATTATTAATTAAAGAAAACAAATTAGTAGTATGTCTTCATTTGAAAGGGCTATCCGTCTCAGGTCAAATTAAATATTCTTACTGTCCAGAAATTATTAACAGATGAAACCAAATCATGTTGTGTTCTTATATTAGGGCTATTAATGTTTTCTTTATTAGATACAAGTTTGAAGAATGTGCCCTTAGTCTATCAACTCAATTCTTGTTTAATGGACTTGGTGACCATATCTTGAGAGTAAGAGATGATTCCTGAGTAAACTATACTCTAAGGAAGCTAATCAAGGATATAAACTGTCTATTCTAATGAAAACAATGAACTTAAGGGCAATCTTACACTTTATAGATGAGCACAGACACGTGGACATAACCTTTTGCTCAACTGCAGTACCACATATAAAATATTTCCATGTAAAATAATTATGCACATGAAAAAAATTATACACCTTCCAAAAGATCCCCATATGTCTTCTTTCCAAGTTTGTTACCATTTTCAATCAATGGAGGAAACACTTTCACTGATTTAAAAAACAAAACAAAACAAAACAAAATGAGATTTTATGTTTGGTATTTCTAGACATAAGGGTATCTCGGTCTTTCAGCTCTTTGCTTCTTCTTGACAGCAAATAGAAAGGTTTGTGGAGTCTTTTTTGCAAGATTATCATATGAAAAATATGATCATATGATAAAATATGAACACTAAGAGCCCCAAAATAAACAGAAAAAAATTATGATCTATCACTGTAGGGCATCTTATGCTGGCCAACAGTTCCTGTATTACTTAATTTTCATTCCAGTCCTTCATAGACACATAAAAGTAATGCAAAGTTTGACATTGAGCAAAGAAATAATTACAAATTTCCAAATAATAGATGTTGCTTTTGCACGTTGGAGTTGAATGCATGCAGTGGAATTTCCCAAGTCAGTCAGGAAAGATCACAGTGACAGCAAGGTACTACTGGAAATAATACCCTTCTCTACAAAATGCATCATATTTGTGCTAAGCTAGTGAGACATAAGTAGAAGTTACAGCGCTGTCAGGCGCACGTGATTGATGTTCCTTTTGTATGCATAAATAGGACAAAGTTTTTGCTTAAAGCCAGAATCTGCCTAATCTGTCACCTACTAGAAAAATAAGTAGCATCTGACAAAAGGAACAGTGTGAACTCAGTGAGTCCGAGCAGGCACGGAGACCAGCTCAGAGACATGCTTTCCCTAACTCAAAGCTGAGATGCAAGTATGACTCTACAACTCTTGGTCTCAAAACCTAATTTTGCCTAATTCTACTTCTTACTGCCTATTTTTCCCATTTTTTTTTCCCTGATTTTCCTAATGACTTAATTTTATCGCTATTATCTTGATTCTTGTGCATTCCTATTATATTTTTTAGTTGTTTTAAAAGTTCACTATTATGGAAATGCTTTTGGAAATCAACTTTTGATTTGAGACAGTTTGTTAATTTTAAGTATTTTTTAAAAGAAGGAATGTTAGAAATGCATTAATTTTCACTTTTTAATTCACTTTTATTTTTTCCCTAATTAGATAATTGTATAGTTTTCTCTGTATTTCTCTATACACTATTTCTATATTTTATTTTACTACGTTTTTCAGTTTTTTTCTGCTAGACTTATATTGTGACTGATCAATAAACCTCTAAAATAGAATAAGACATAGAGGAGATGGGCAAAGTTGATGCACCTGCAAAGCTCAGGGAATACTGTAGGGTGTGATGGACTACAACTGTTGCGAAGAAGTTGATATTGATCTCAACACAAAGGGAACCAGAGGCTTTTGTTTTAGATAAACAGCTATCAACTGCTGGTGTAAATGTTTTTCTCTGGCTTCATTAAAAAGTGTGAATATCCTCCCGTTAGCTAGACCAACGTAAGGAGAGTGAATGCTCACTCAGCTCAACACAGAGTATAAAATCCAGATAACCCTCCTATTCCTTCCTGGTGACTGGAAACACCTAGCATCGTAGCAGGGAACATATGATAGAGACTGGTAATAGGAATCACATTGATATCGTGATTGAACTGTACATTGCAGTTGCTATATTTTGTAAAGTGTAACTTACATTTGTATTGAGATTTCAGTATATTTTTTATCACTGTACTAAATTAGAAATCCTATGTGGCATCAAGTATCTTCAAATAACTAAATTAGATATTAAACTTGACACCCTCCACATGTCATGTGAAGTATTTAAAAAGTGTAGTCAAAGACTATTGGGCTCTGACACACATGAAATGAGTCCAGGTAGCTGATCAATTTTATGGCAAAATACTACAGTATCTAACACAAATGGTTCATGACATCTGAAATATCTCTATAGTTATACAACAGCACAGAGGTATATAATGGCTTAGCAGCTATGACTTTTCTCATGTGAGACTAAGTTTGAACCTTGTAGAATTCACAAATACTCTGGGCTGTGAGGAAAAAAAAAAAAAAAGTGCTATCTAATGCCAAATTAGATACTTTTGTCATTTTCTATTTGTTGGTTTTACTGACAGGCCTGGAAATCATGAAAATCCTATTGCCTGAGAAAGGTTTCAATTACATATCCTCTAATGAAATGTTATCCTTGTCTGAGTCATATGTTTTTGACATCCTGACTCTTTGTTGACTTCAGGATGTGTTATCAAGACCAAGGATTTGTTTCACTAGGACATTTTATTTACAAGATTAAAACTAATGCAATCAGGGAATGACAGAGAAGTTAGCATACACAACCACTCTCCTACCCCACCCCTCAGATTAATACAAAACAAAGAAGAAAGAAAGAGGAAGAGGATAGGAATGTTGAACAAATAAATTAAAACAGAAGATTTTGTGACAAATCAGCCTATAAAGTTTGTCTTTTGTTGATGATATATAAGCAGATATTATAATAATTACATCTACTAACAAAAATTTTAATATTTTTTTCAAAACTAAAACTTATTTAAAATTAATAAAAAGACTGATGGAATGATGATTAATTGAAATACCAACACAAAGAATGCTACTCTCAAGCACAACATACTGAAAAGACCAAAAGTTCAAATGAGATTAAAAATTAGTTGGAAAAATGCTTAGTAAGTGGACTAATTAGTCTCTATTTTAACAAACATGTTTTCAAAAAGTGTTTCAAATTAAAATGAATAAAATGCTGAGATTATGTAGACTGTGTTAGTAAATATGCAATTAACAAAACAGTAACTTTCAAAAGCCTGTACATGATGATATTACACTGAATTTTTATGCTTCGTAATAAAAGTTGAGGAGATTTATCTCAAAGGGACTGTGCAAGTCTAACAGATGAAATAGTAAGCCTTTAGTCAGAAAGGTTACCTATTCCCACAGTCTTTACTGTCTTTTTTTCAGGACAACTGTAGAGTACTTGAGGTGAGGAAGAGAAGTGTTTAGGGTGGACTTTAATTCCCACTTTAGATCTATTTCATCTTTTAGGACTCTTACCGACACAAGGATGTCTGAAAACTGGTCCAAAGACATATAGGGTGAACTATGAGTAGGAAGCTGACTTTACATATGCCACAATAGCAAATGTGAATATATTTTCAAACCAAATATATGAAAGCTTGAAATCTTTCAACTAATTACGGTTAAAATGTAGTCTTCAACCGTGAACTCTAAACTGTCGTTGACCAAAGTGTAAAAGAAACTGCCATGGTCTTTCACTGATAGATATTAGTGGTTTTATTCTTTATATTCAAAACAGGAGCTAACTTAGATCTGCTGACTCATTTTACACAAAACTTTAGAATTTACTGCGTCAGGTAGAATGCAGTGCATTCAAGAAAAAAAAAAATCCACCTTTTCTAGCCCATAGTTGGTATCCATTACTTTTTCTTTACTGCATATATTCTTCTACTTTTGCATGTGATTAGTGATTCTGAATGTTAGATGATAATATGCTAGTAATCTGTGCTTACTGTGATTACTGGTGTGCCTTTATGAAGTAACATAAAATGATGACTCAGTATGAAATAATGGCTCTTCCTATTCTGTGTGTGGGCATGCATGTGTGTCACGAATTTTTTTTTTTTTTTTGTGACATTTTAGTGATCTAAGTATAGTGGAATGGAATACTAGCCTAATTTTTCTGTCTCATGGGAAAGTAAGTTATCTTTCTCATTGCAAAGCACATTTCTAGAGGTTTAGCAAGTATTTTCCATGTAACAAACAAGAGCACACTGATCAGCCCACTGTGTTTGATTTGACACTGCTGATTACTTGTATGCTTGCAGGTCATCTTGCCACATACTCCTGTAAATGCTTTGCAAGCTAATTATCTTAATGAACACATATCTACTGGAAAGCAAAGGGTACTGGAAAACCAACAGGCATTTCAGAAGCGGGTTCTATAATTTGCTCATCCGTTATAAAGTGTTCAGAATTTTACAGAAAGCATTTTGGACCATGTCACAATTTTTCCAGTCACATACACAGATCATGGAGCTCTCTGTGTGTAGGGCCAGCCGCCTTAGTAACAGCATGTCCCCACTTTACCGACAGAAGTGCTTTGGGCACTGGGGTCTCCATGCAGTTTTTGACATTTTATAGTTTTCCCAGGGAAGAGTGCCAGGTTCTTTAGCCAGTCTGGGGAAGAATTATATAGCGAGAAAGTTGACTGAGATTTCACTTCAATCACCTCCTGTTAAATATAGTCCTTCTAGCAAAAAGAGTGATTACGTAAATTGTTTTCTGTTTTGTATATTTCCAGAATCTTTAGAGATTAACAGGTGATGCAAACATCCATATGGAAGTAATATCTTTTACTAATTCTGTGACTTGTATCATACCTTCCTAAAGAAAAGAAACATTGAATACACTGTGGGCTATAAAGATGCAAATGAAAGAATGTTCAAGCGTTTCTCTAATTCTTGAAGCCTGCAAGGGATACGAATAAACTTTATTTTATTATAGACAAAAAAAAATAGATTTTTAGTTTTAATTAGTGATTTTATGGCTTGCTAGCATCCCTAGGAAGCATGATTCTGTGATCTATGTCACCCCAATGCAAGAGTCATTTTGAACAGCAGGGGCAATCCCAGAAGTATAGTTAATCAATTGGAAACCAGCCACTCTTGCCTTCAGAATTGCTTTATAAGGATAATTAAGACAAATTTCTGGCTCAAAATCATTTATTTGGGTTCTGGGTCATTTGTGTTCCTTTTTTTTTTTTTTCTTTTGTTCACTACTTATTATTTCCTTGAAGGTAAAAATATTGATGAATGCAAAATACAAAACATAAATATATTTCATTATAAGGTATTTGATAACACTGAAGTTCTAATAGTAAAAAAAAATCAAACCACAACAAACCAGAAAAACTTGTAATCAAATACAAAGTTCTTCTATCAGAAGCCAGTGATTAAGTGCTTATTCTATCCAACTTCTTTAGCCTATGTAGATGTAGAGAGGTATTTTGATATTTCTCTTTTTCAGTCCAAGATAATATATTCGTGCAAAACTATATAGACTGTTCAAAGATAAAGAATATCTAGACAGGTTGAGGTAACTGCAAAACCTGTTATTCTCAAACAAGTTAAATTTCCGTGAGTGTCTGAACCAGCTTTTGAAGTTTTGTGAACACTACTTCTAGAAGCTTTTCAGAAAAATTTAGTTCATTATTTTTTTATAATCAGTACCGCTAAGAAAGACTCAGATAGGCAGATGGAACTGAACTTGGTAGGACAAAAATTAAGGGTATTTTCATCTACAGACAGAAAAAAAAAAATGAGGGAAAACATTCAAACTTCAAGCTAAGCTTTAATTTTTTTTTTTTATTTAAACTCACTCAGAAAGGTCCTAAGTATTTTGACAATTAATATTAATAGCGCAGAAAACATTTTCAAATACAAAATATTTGAGCATAAACCAAACTGAATTTACTTAATCATTTTTACATTATACAGCCCTTCAATAAAGATATTGTATCTAATATTAAATTAATACTAAATCTGAGCAGGAATCTAATATGATGACTCAAAAAAAGAAAGGGAAAAATACACAATTTAAAGCCCAATACTGAGAATATTTAAGTATTTATTGGAAGGAGTAGGGCAATTGACTTGCTTTTCTAGATAATCTGAAAGCCATATGTGGTTGAAAGAAAAAATGAAACTCAGTCTTATAATCTCCTATGATTATAGTAGGTAGCTTAAAGTCACATGGTAATTTTTTTAAACCAATATTCATTGCAAAAACCATTTGAACACTGACTGAATTCAAAACAGGGTTTTAAAAAACAAGTAGAAAAAAATAGCTTTGTAAGGGGCCTTACCTCACCAGGTTACAATTAAATTTCTTTCAAGCCTATAGGATAAGTAATATTAAAGAGATCTGAGCAAACAAATAACCAACATCTTATTTAAGGGGACATCTTATCTAATTAAGGCTATTAGAAACTATTCATTCTACTGTCAGGCTTTATACTATTGTTTCCAGCAACAGAAATTTCCTCAGGGGCAGGGAAGAATGAAACAAACAGCTCATAACCAGTTTGGATCTTTATTTCAGTATGCTTCATGTGAAATCTGCACCTACTAGAGCTTCAAACGACTCCTAATTCAGATTTTTATCTGAATCATCCTTAAAAGTAGGGCAACTATCCCAGAATAAAGTTTGCTTTCTTTCTTGATAGAGCAATCAAGTGCTCCAACACTATCAAATTCACTCAGTATCTTTAACCAGAGTAATTTAAAAAAAAAAAAAATTACAAATAATTGTTTTGTGAAGTTTACAGCTCTCTCTTGACTCAGAGGTTCCTGCAATCAGTCACAAGCTGATGTTTACTTGGCTGAAATTGTAGCTTTTGAAGGCAAAGTTAAGGAGAATCCTCGACTTAAAAGAGAATATCAAGATTCTCTATAGTTCAGAAATTTATTCTTGGCTTATGACTTACCTTGCAGGTACCTAAGTTTCACATGTGAGGTTTTTTTTTTGTGTTTTCCTGATAACTTAGACTCCTGCTTTCACGTATACTCAGAATAGATCATACCTGACAGGAACACACACTCCATCCTCTAAAACTAACTGCATTCTCAAAAAAGCTTATCCAAATAAAATCAGCTACAAATGCTATTATTTTGATAAAATGTAGAGGAAATTGTGATGTATTTGACAGAGGAGGAGCATCATCTCCCTTTTGGCACCTAGAGTATTTAAAAAAAAAAAAAAAGCGGTCTTCCAGTACCTCAAGGGGGCCTACAAGAAGGATGGGGAGAGACTGTTCAGTAGGGCCTGTTCTGATAGGACTAGAGGTAATGGTTTTAAAATAGAGGGGGGTAGATTTAGATTAGATATTAGGAAAAAATTTTTCACAATGAGAGTTGTAGATCACTGGAACAGGTTGCCCAGAGAGGTGGTGGATGCCCCATCCCTGGAAACGTTCAAGGCCCGGTTGGATGGGGCTCTGAGCAATCTGATCTAGTGGGCGATGTCCCTGCTCCTTGCAGGAGGGTTGGACTAGATGACCTTTGAAGGTCCCTTCCAACCCTAACCATTCTGTGATTCTAAAAAAGAAAAAAAGCTGAATCATACTGAGCAAGACGTGGGGAGAAGGAATTATATTTGTCCTGCAGCTTTCTTATTTGCCTGTCAAATATTGCCTATTCTAGCGAGCTTGATAGCTGTCTGGACTTCAGACTCATTCTGTTCAGGGAACAGTATTCTTTGGTTCTCATTTCAAAGTGACTAAGATTTTGCGTGCTCTACAGAATAAACCTGTGTATTGAGAGGATGGCTTGGGACTTTTCCCTTGAGTCTAGGAATTTAAAAGCAAGAAATCCTAGTTTCCAGCTTTTAGTTAATATTTTGGATCTCACACTCTAATAGTACAGTATAGACTGACATGCTAATCTAAATCCTAAAGTAAAAATACTGAATCAACAAAAAGTTCAGAATGCTGAAGTATATCAGAAATAATCAGCATGATTTCCTCAGCAAAATGATTCAATTCAGTAGCTATCAACCTTACAACCATAATTCCACTCCAACAACTCTTTTTTAATATATTTTATACATACTCATACACGACCATGAAGTATTCAGCCAGGCACTGTCAACATTGAGGGGAAAAATAGAACAAGAAAAGAAAACAATTGATATGAAGAATTCAAGACCAATTCGAACTTATGGAAATATGAAAAAATCTCATTTACATATTCCTGGTAGAGGCAAATATATTGCCATTTTCTAACAAAATCCAAATTAATTTTATTCAAAGACGTATTGTATTGAAAATGAAAGGTCTTGCAGAGCAGGCTCGTTCTAGTTTCTGCATCATTATAGAAGTCCTGAAGTATTTGTAAGGTTTATCTCAAAAGACAGCTTTCTGGCATACACTGCATACAGTAAAATGAGGGGTGTCTCAGGTTGCTGTGCAAAATGGATTAACAAATGAAGAACTTCTGTTATAATATTCATAAACAAATGTTAAGTTGAGGAGAGAATAAGCTATGTGCCAGGATGAGACGGCATGCATTATTAAACATGAGCATACAGAGGCAGAATATATTAACATATCGTCCAACTTTTAAGAAACTTATTCTACTAACAGTTATTTAGGGTTTCAGCAGGTGCTTATCCTAGAAACAGGTGAATATTTAATACAAGAATACTTCAAGGAACATTACGTAAGAGAGAGTATTTCTACCAAAAAGGATTACAAACATGAGTAGTATCACATACCTAAGAGATTATAGCATATTTTTGCATATAAAGTACCAAGATCTGTCACAAATCGGATTATACAATCCACTTTGATGTACACATGTAAAAGCCAACAGTGTATGTTACATTTTATGGAAAGGACCAAAATGCTTCTTCTATCTAGATAACTAATTTAATTTCCTTTGGTGACCATCATCAAACTATTTAGAGCTTACAATAATTAGGCAGGCACCACCTGTTGTGTGCAAAGCAGAGGCTTAATTCTATTCAGCACTTTTTTTCAACTCCATAGCTATCTCCTAGAATAATTAATATGTTGCATTTATAGATGCCATTCTGAAATGTCTGATCAATAATTAAAGCCATAATTTCAAAAGCTATAAAAAGCTTTCTTCAAATGCAATTTCACTAAATTAAGGAATTTTCCAGCAACTGAGTGATGATGGGATATTACAAATAATTTACTTATAAAATCCACTACTGCTTCTTGTAGCCGATATAAATTTGTAGAGGAAGAAAGGATGTTGATTTTGTTTACTCACTCCATTAGCTTCTTCTTCTCCAGTAGTATTTTTCCCCAGTACATATCTCTCAATACTTCATTTAAAAATCTAAAGGAACCTCTCTATGTTGAAATTATTCTATTACACAACATGAAAAGTTTGGGTCCTAGTATTTGCATGTCTTGTTGCAAATGGAAAAACATTTAGGCAACACTTCTTGAGGATCAGACTTAAATACTGGTGGACAAATGCAAGTCACTGCAAAGAGAACAGATGAAGGAATGATTTTTGCTACCTGTAGTTATGCAGTGTTGAGCTAGGAGCCCTCAAACCATACAAAATATTGTTTCACCTTGAAGATCAGAGTATTAAACCAAGATACTGTCTCAATCTGAAGTGCAACAAGTAATCCTAGGTAGAAGTTACAAATTGTTATTAAAGATGTTCACTCCTGTTTTGTCTTCAAAAGAAATATGCAAGCCTATTTTATATTAACTTGAGAAAGGCTCATGGAAAATAAAAGCAGGGGTTGTACTAAGTACAAAGAAGACTGTAGTCTCAGTCCTTCATGATTTACATCACGTAATTCCAAAGACTTCAGCAGAACAGTCTCGGCTTTTCACTACAGCAGAAGAAAAATTAAACATTTATGTGGCTAATTAGAACATGAGTTACAGGGCATAAGTGACTACTAAGTAGTAGAGACAAGAAGCAGCATCTCCTCTGGGAACTCTCTTTAGATGTACCACATTCTTTACTGTAGACTATTATGTCTCAAACACTGTCAGGGTCAGGACTTCAAGATATATTAAATTTGCTCAACATCTCAAGTGTTAGGTCCCTATACCCTACTTTGGTGTAGGGTTTTATTCCATCTATATACTATTTTAAGCACTACTATTAAATTTTTTTTAACGAAAACACCTAAATGTCTTTTGTAGTTGCCCTTTATGAAGATGTTATATATTTAATATTTATCTTTATAATTTTATTTTAAACTTCTTTCACCACATGCAATCATGTCTTTTCTCATAATAATCCATGCAAGCATAAAAAACCTCAAAAATTAAAGCCAACAAAAAGTCAAAACTCCATAACCAAAAGTTTTACAGGGCAAACTCTTATTACTAAAGATGGCTGATAGTGGAAAAGAAAGGGAAAAAAGTTGCTAAATTTATGTAAAAGTGCATCTTTTATAACACACTGTTTAAGAAATTGTGCTATGTGAGAAAAATCTATGCATAAAATATTTCTTTATGACTATTTCAAGCATTTCTCTCCTTAAAGTAGGTGAAACAAGAAATCAGAAGGCAACTGCAACAGTAGTCATCTTTCAAACACTCATCACTGACAGCCTGATTCTCAATCAACAGCATAATAATTACAATTTAAAGGCTTACTCCAAGGTCCTTTATAATTGTAACCAGAATTTGGACCATATCCAGGGAATATCACACTCTGAGAAGACCTAACTTGCTAGTACACTTCCACCGATGTTTACACAAGCAGGCCAAAACTTGTCTTCAGGGAGTTTCCAGTAGAAAGGCATTTAGACATGTTGATATCTCACAACGTGTTTTTTTGTTGTTGTTGTAGGCCCCAGGATATGACTGCACATCAGTTCTCAGCTATATGGAAAATATAATAAGTACGGGCAAAGTATATAAGCACCATTCAGCTGCAGAGGGAAAACACTACACGAACAAACTTTATCTGCAGAGGCTGGATGTAAATATTTCTCAATGAATATGACTAATAAAATACACCAGAGTCTGAAATAACAGGTTCTGATAGCTCTGCCAGTCAGTGATCTATGCAGTAATGTTAAACGTCTTATGAGTTGTTTTGGGTTCTAATTATTTTATACACTGCTATTACTATCCTGAGGCATTGAAGGGCATTGGTAATTTTTCTAGTCATAACATTTTAAAACAAGAAATTACTTTTTTAATGAATGACATATTTCACAGTTTAAAAAGAATTAACTTCTTGATCATGTGAATCACAGAGAATGAAACAAAGATTTTTAAAAAATCCTGTTTTGTTACTGTTCATCAGAAATCACTAAGTATTTTGACAGAAAAATAAACAAAGCAAGAAATTATGTCTTCAAGGATTTATTTTTTTTTTTAGCAAGTGGAAGTAGATAGATGTTGACACGGAAGTCACGGACACTGCACACGACCAATATGATCAAGCAAATGCCAATTTATTGTTGATACATCCCGGTTAATATAGCCCTTCAAGTTCCGTATCATGCACAAGCTCTCTACTAATTGGCTAACTATATCATGCACGCGCTCCTAGCTAAAATATATGATTTGTTAAGTCTCTTTGTTCACGCGCACGGTTCTCTCCACCTGCACCCCGCTTCACGTTCCTGCTCCCAGTCACGTATACCAGCTGTTTTCCTTCTTCTCAGGGTTGCTTCATTACTTTCTCACAGGCGGCTTTACTTTCTCACAGGCAGCTTCATTAGTTTCTCACAGGTGGCTTCAGTACTTTCTCACAGGCAGCTTTGTTACTTTCTCACAAGCAGCCTCACTGATGTCCTTGAAGCCTGCTACTCAAAAACATAACAATTCCATTTGGTCTGGATTGTTCACTAAGTGCCCCTGGCTCTCCAGGTATCCAACAAATCCCCCTTTTTGTTTTTGAACAATCCAGACCCCTGTCATCATACGTTCCATAGCTTTCACAAAGCATTTTAAAATACATTCCAATACCATCAGTATCAACAGCAAACCCATCAATAATACCATCCCATGTATTATCAAATCTTTTAGCCAGCCTGTAATCCCCAAGGATTTCAACCAATCCGTTAGCCCGCTTTCCACTTGTATTGCATGCATGTTCCGGTGTAACTCTGTCAACTGATAGTGTATTGATTTAGAGTGATCAGAAACATTCATGCAACACATACCTTCAAAATCTTCACATCCGCATCCATGCACTAATAACAAAAAATCAATGGCTGCCTAATTCTGCAAAATAGCATGACGCATAATATCCATGTCCTCTGATAATTCTGATAACATGCTAAAGGTTAAATTCATTTGCTTTTGTGCCCAACAAGCTAATTTATTTAAGTTAGCTAAAGCTTTTGCAAATGCTGCCCAAGGAACAAATAAAGATAATGCTATCCGCTCAGCTGTACCCAACAGGGTTAAATTGCCGTCACAATGGGGAGCTAATACTTTTAGTGATCTCCTTGCTCGAGTAGGATTCCGCAATGTTCTCATAGATGGAGCAAACATTATCAATTTTTCAAAATAACATGGTCCTCTTATGGCCCTTTTTGGTACTCCTGACCTTATTATACTACTGTATCAACTAGGTTCATGTAGGCCTCTGTTGAATCTCCCATAATTCCTCCTTTTTTTTTTTTTTTATGAGCCAGTTTGTCTGTTGTTAATCATTTTTTTTTGCAAGCATTGCAGTAAGCACGGTATGTTAATGGTTATGCCTAATATAATGCCTAGTATCACAATTCTGATTTTTAACCAAGGATAGCAACCACTCAGTTATGCCACACACAAGCTTAGCCAATAAAATTACTGATCACACGTTACACATATTCATGATTGCTAAGCAAAACTAAGTTTCACTACCTTCTAATAATTTTCTACTATAACATTCTTCTACTATTACAGACATAACAACTCCAGTAACTTTCTTATCTACAAGACCAATGACTAGTTTTTCGCAGGTCTCTGTTGAAACAAGCCATAAATTCTGCTAACGATGTTTTGTATCTTAAAGCTTCCCTTCTCATTCCATGGCTTTCCTCCTGCGAGCCTGACTGCATTCCTCTCCCGAGGTCGGTGTGCTTTTACTGATACCGTACTGGCTCAGCGAAATACCACATCTCCCCCTTCTTTGTTTATGAGAAGAGGCTTGTTTCGACGCTTTATCTACTAAAGTTTGCACACATTTTAACACACGAAATACAGATCAAAATACATATATAAAAAGAATGAATAAGCATCCTACAGCTATTTGCAATAAGCTTATATCAATCCACCAAAAAGATTTCTGAATATATCAAAATCATCCCTTTGTTGCAGTTTTTGTACTCCTTTTTGCAAGTTTTGAATACTTTTGTGAACAGATTCTGAATGATCAGACAGATTCATGCAGCAAAGCCCATCAAAATCCTGACAACCATGATTTTGTGCTAATAATAAAAAATCTATTGCTGATCTATTCCGTTACCAACCTGACTACGCCAAAGACACCGCTGAGCAAGAGGATGATTACCAGCTGGGTCAGAGCAGAGAAAGGAGGCAGGCACAGCACCTTCAGGGCGTCCCCTGTTGTTAATAAAGTGTGCTCTGGGTCCCTTCTCTCTCCTCTGCTCTGAGCCATCTCTGTTTATACCCTCAGCAGATTCAATGAAAGAGTACTGACTAGACGTTGCAGCACGTGTGGCCAGCACATGCAACAAGGCCTGTCAAATATGTGCTCTGCAAGCTAACAGAGGTTCTGTTTTGTAAAGCAGCGTAGCATATAAAATCTACATCAGTCAGCAGCGTTGATAGTGCCGATGCAGTTGCGTTTGTTTGCTTAGCAAGCCAACAGCCAAATTTATTTAGTGTAGCTAATGCCTAGGCTTTTGCCACACCAGGTGTAAAGATTGAAGTAGCAATAATTTTACTTGGTTTCCAAAACTGTGTGTTATCTTGGCAATCAGATTCAAAGCTATGTGTATTTCGTTTAGGTCCTTTATGCTGTCTGGATTTTGATGTGTTAGTGCTTGCATGATTATACTATGCTGCATTGTTGCAATGTATAGATCTTAAAGCATTTACAATCGTTACCCCTCTAGTAACATTAGCTCCTGAATAGCTAAAGAAAATAGGCAGAAGTTCATCTTTACTGATCCCAAAAGTTCCATTTTTTGTAATTTAGCACTCAGCACTCGCGGCTGCTGTTGTTTTACACAGAGTTGCCGTCCCACCAGTATTTACAGGTGATACAAACAGACAAATGGTGTCCTGTCTCGTGGCATTAGCCATAGTTACCCACATGCTTGTTTTTTCCATGACTAATGTCCATGGAGCTGCCATACAGCTTGTTAATAATCCGATGAACGCAAAGCAGCTTGGAGCGCTGGTCATACCCATCGTGCAGGGATCGTGCAGGGATCCACTTGTTCACTGCTCCTGTAGAGACACAAGTGTATCCCTTCCCCCACGTTATATGAGGGAATGGTCCTTCCACTTATACAAAGCTCGTACCACCACTGCAAATTCTACAGTTTTGGTTGAACCTTCTACCAACTGTACGTCATGATGCTACTTATATTTTTTTCTTCCACAGAATCATGGATTTGTGCATTTTTCCTTATCCATCTGTAAATATTGTTACGGCGTTTTTTATGGGAGTGTAACTTAGATGAGTTGCTGGATGCAACATTAATTCTTCTAAAAATTTCAGCATTGGTTGCTTAGGCCAATGAATGGAGATCTGTAGCAGAAGTGTTTGTAATGCCGTTTGTGCTTCTGGAGTTAGTCTGCTTTAAGTATTTGGAATAGTGGAGAAAGCAATTCTGTAGAGAGGCCTAATACCAAGCGTGCCGAATTGATGGCTCCCAGCAATTTCTGCAAATTGTTTAAGGTAAATACTGTTTGAGGAATTTTTAACTTTTGCGGCCTAATTGTTCTTACCATAATTTGTCCGCCAAGATACTGCTAGGGACATACCTTGTGAATTTTTTATTGAGCAATAACCAATTTAAATCCGGATAATGCACTGGTGATACCCCTAAGAACTCTGTCCACCAGAGAATCATTGGGTGCTGCAACTAAGATATTATTCATATAATGATAAATGAGGCTATTCTTATGCAAGCGCCTTACTGGTGCTATGGCCTGTGTGATGTAACATTGGCAGATGATTGGACTATTTTTCATACCTTGTGGAAGTATCGTCCAATGATATTGCTGATTAGGTTCTCACATATTGATTGAAGGCACAGAAAATGCGAATCGTGGAGCATCTTCAGGATGTAAAGATATAGTGAAAAATCAATCTTTTAAATCAATAAGGATAACATTTCAATTTCGAGGTATCATTTACCCAAGTTGTAATCACTCGTCAAGTCATTCAAATGTTGCAGCTTTTTTCTTGCTAAAGGCCACTGGTCGACTTAGACAGGAGTATCTGTTAACCATGTCAGGGGCGGGGTGGGGGGGGATGGGTGGTGGTGGGGGCGCCTGACGGCGGCCGTGGCCCGGGGCATATAAGAGGAAAGAAAACTAAAACCTGAGGTTTAAGACAAGAATAGGGAGGGATCCTTAAAGCCACTGCTATAGGCAAAACAGACCCAACCTGGGGAAAACCACTCACCCATCACTAAAACCAAAGCAGGATAATGAGAAAGGGAACAAGACAACCTCCCCCCACCCCTCCCTCTTCCCGGGCTTAACACCATCTCCATGTCCTTCCCCTGCCCCCTGAGCAGGACGGTGGGGGTGGGGGGGGGCGGGAAAATGGAATGTGGCTTACAGTCAGTTATTCACACACTGCTTTATTGATATCAACGGTTTAACTGCTGCACCTACAGCAGCAGCCATGACTGTAGCCTTTTCTTGTTCTAACATTCGCTCGGCGGCTTTCAGCAGTTGCCCTGTACTAGATCCTTTTGGCAACATGGTAAGGGCTCTCTTAGTTTTCTCATTAGCATTATCAAAAGCAAGCATATCTAAGAACTTTCCTTTCATGTCATCATCCAGATCAGGGTGAGCCATAATTGCAGTGTACAACCGATCGATAAATTTCCCATATAGTTCTGTGGGACCTTGCCTTACTGCCGTAAAGGCAGGTCCGGATTTTTCATCATGCATACTAGCAAGCGCTTTATAAGCCAAATCTTGGTTCAGTCATAACACTTTGGAAGCAAATTGTGCTTGCCAATCAGATCGTGTAAAGGGTCCCGCTCCCGTCAGCATTTGAGTTTGCACCCTGAATAATGGATCACCCTGTTGTCAAGGCGTTGCAGCTGCCCTATCACAAGCAGTCTGCCAATGCTAAAAGAGCTGCAGCCGCTGTGATGGTGGCAGAAGCATCTGGGCAATCATTCTAATATCATAAGGAGTTAACAACTGTGACGAAAAAATATGCTGCAACACAGACTGAGTGTATGATGATTTCAGCCCATACTGAGTAACTGCACTTTTAGCTTCCTTCAATATTTTCCAGTCTAATGCTTCCCTCACACTTCTCCCAGTATTCTCAGTCACAACTGGAAATGCCATGGGCAAAGGCTGTCCTTCTGTCACCGCATCTCAAATCACCCCTTTCCACTGCGCTGTTGGATTTGGATCCCCGGCCCCTCCCACCAACATCCCTTGCAAAGGTGCAGAAGGACTGATCTCACCCGATGCTCCATTCAGAACGAACAGGTTGGACGCTGGCAGGTCTTGGTGTGGCACAGGCAAAGGAGCTGACAAGTTTTCCAGCGACGCTTCTAGGCGAGCCTCTAGGGCTTCCAGCCTTTTTAGCGTCTCTTGCAGCCATGCGTCCTTCAAGCCAGATGAATGTTCATTCCCCTCCTCCTCACACCGTGATAGCGGGGACGAAAGTGGTAACAGGGGATAAACTGGAGCTGTCGGTGCCGGTGAAGAGGCTCGTGATGCCGGGCCTGCACTGGCACAGCGTGGCGGGGTGTCTGGTGATGGTACATGCGACAGTGGTGAAAAGCTTTCTGCGGTTTTTCTCTCTGGTGCTAGCATGTCTATAGTTACGGGGGCTGTGGCTGCAGTCCCTGCAGTCCTTGCTGGGGCTCGAAGCTCCCCACCCTCAGCACGAGCCGGGGCGGCGACAGGGCTTGTCGGACCCGAGAGCAGCATGCTAGTAACGGAGGTGGACCCGCCGGCTGGAGTTAAAGCCGCGAAAGCAGACGCGGCAGCTGAACGTTTGGCTTTCATGCTTATCAATGTTTCATTAACTAGCCTCCACAAGGTGGAGAGTTTGCTCGCCTCCTTTGATCCCTTACTTATTTCTTCCCACAGCCCTTTCCCTATCTTTTCCCATGTCAGGACTTCAAAAGCAGCATCAACTGTGGGGATTAATTCCCTTTTCTTTGCCCACTGCAGCAAAGCTTCTAGGACGGCCAAGTCATAACTTAGTCCTCTCATAGAGAGCATATATTGGAGGAGCTTAACCACTGCTGACTCCTCTTTGGTCAGCATGTACCCCATCTCCTCCTCGGCCGCTCACCTGGCCAAGATGAGATTCCCACTGTACCTTTTTGTACCTTTTGCGCTAGCGTCTTCGAGTGCCGGGGCAGCACTCGCCTTCGACCGGCTTTTGTCCCCTCTTTTCTTCTTTCCTTCTTTTCTTCTTCGGCTCCATCGGGATGTCCAACACCAATCTGAGGGTCCCTGTTCGGGCACCACTTGCTGACGTGGAAGGCACGGACACTGCACACGACCAATATGATCAAGCAAATGCCAATTTATTGTTGATACATCCCGGTTAATATAGCCCTTCAAGTTCCGTATCATGCGCAAGCTCTCTACTAATTGGCTAACTATATCATGCACGCGCTCCTAGCTAAAATATGATTTGTTAAGTCCCTTTGTTCACGCGCACGGTTCTCTCCACCTGCACCCCGCTTCACGTTCCTGCTCCCAGTCACGTATACCAGCTGTTTTCCTTCTTCTCAGGGTTGCTTCATTACTTTCTCACAGGCGGCTTTACTTTCTCACAGGCAGCTTCATTAGTTTCTCACAGGTGGCTTCAGTACTTTCTCACAGGCAGCTTTGTTACTTTCTCACAAGCAGCCTCACTGATGTCCTTGAAGCCTGCTACTCAAAAACATAACAATTCCATTTGGTCTGGATTGTTCACTAAGTGCCCCTGGCTCTCCAGGTATCCAACAGATAGATACATATACAAAATACACACAAATACTATAAGAACAGTTTTTAAGAAAACCCAACAAACTATTTCTATTTGAAAAAAAAAAACAAAACCCACACAACTATTGGTGACTCTGGAATAAATGTTAAATGCTTGGTGCGTGGGTCATATCTGAGTTATCACGCTTGAATGGAAATTGCCAAACAGCAGTAGTGTGTAAATACCTGATTGAGAGTAATTTAAAGATTACGGGGAAGTAGGATAACATAAGGAACTAGGATTTTTTGTTTAGTTTGGTTTGGGTTTCTTCCCCTCTATTCCTCTGAAGCTGATGTGAACAATTATTATAGAGGCTCATTGTATGTTGTACTGCCTCCAAGTACGTGTATATCAGACATATCAGCTTTCCTTCACAGTTTGATGGGTTTTTTTGTTTTTTATGACTTGCAAACAGGCCACTTGTGTTCTTTTTTAGTCCTTTGTAGCCAGCCAGCCTTCACTGTACCTGCTACACATACTTCATTTACTGGTAATTCATTTATTTCTCTTTATATGACCCAGGATACCGGCCTCCTACAGGTTTTTTTCAAATAAACTTCTGTTTATTTGAAAAACATATGTTTTCACTGCACTGATCTCATTACTTTAAAATAACTCACTATTACTAAGTATGCACATCTTAGTATACCTCAAATACTCTGCTGCTTAACAATTACTTCTACTGTTGAAGCTTCTGGGATACTAAGACCTTTTCAATATCTATACACTGTTTCTTTATATATTTCCCTCTGTTTGTATCTGTATGTTCTCTTTTTATTTCATACAGAGTTTGTAAGCTGTTAGGGACTTATTTCTATGTATTTCTACAACAATGAGCAGTCTTGTCTTGATATCCAGTTACAGTTTCCGAAGTGCTACAAGTAATAATAACAATTTGTCTCGTGATCTCTCTCACTCAACTTTTTTTTTTTAAAGACCATTAGTTTTCACACTCAATAACATCTTCAGTTCTTAAATCCAAGACAGTAAACATTTGCCAATTTCAGTTTCACAGGAGCCAAAAGCAAAGATCATGTTGTCTTACAAACAGCTTGCTTTGTTTCTGCTGTTTTCCTCCTAGAAGTATTTCATTTGCAACCTGATTTCCATTCTTGCTCCTGAATGCCTGAAGCACCTGTTGCTGATTTATTATTTCATAGATGCCTTTTGCCAGCTGTTCTCCCTCTTTGCTTATAGCCTCTGAGAGGTGCCAGTGCATTTGGGCTATGCAGGCAGCCTGATGGGTATGCAGATGGAACAGCACACCTTGAACTGAACAGGGGATTAGATAAAAAGAAAAAAATTAAAAGAAAAGAGAAGATTAATTTCTAGGTTTAATGTAAGAATTGTGCATTTTGTCCAAGGCAGGCCTAAGCATTTCACTATGCAGGTAAAAATGAATGCATCTCATTAGTGATGTTTCTTTAACATAGGTGAACTATTATATCAGTTTAGTGTGCTTTCAGTTGCTTTTCCAGAAGTTCTGAAACATTTAACTATTTTTCTCATGTTCTCCTGATGTATATGCTATATCAATCTGTGTCCACTTAGCTGGAAGCTGTTTCTGAAATATACTATTCTTGCATTACATATGTTACACACACTATTGTTATGTACATATACATATAATGTGTCTATCTGGCACAATGTAGGTATGTGCAGTTGCAGTAAATGGCCTTCATCATATTCTTTACAGTCATTTCACATTTATTGCTAACTCTGAATATTTTTAGTGAGTTATACTACACATTCAAGGGCAGTTTTATTTTTATAGTCATAAAAATCAGAATCATAGAATAGTTAAGGTTGGAAGGGACCTTTAAAATACATCTAGTCCAACCCCCCCTGAAAGAAGCAGGGACATCTCCAACTAGATCAGGTTGCTCAGAACCCCATCCAACCTGGCCGTAAGTGTTTCCAGGGATGAGGCATCAACCACCTCTGTGGGCAACCTGTTCCAGTATTCTACCACTCTCATTGTGAACAATTTTTTCCTAATTTCTAATCTGAATCTATCTCTGCATATTTTAAAACCATTAGCCTTGTCCTATTGCAACAGGCCCTACTGAAGTGTTTCTCCCCATCTTTATTACAAGTCCCCTTGAGGTACTGGAAGACTACTATAGGGTCTCCTCGGAGCTTCCTCTTTTCCAGGCTGAACAGCCTCAACTCTCTCAGCCTGTCCTCACAGGACAGGTGCTACAGCCCTCTGATCATCTTCGTGGTCCTTCTCTGGACCCTCTCTAACTGGCCCATGTCCTTCTTATGCTGGGGGCTCCAGATCTAGACGCAATACTCCGGGTGGGGTCTCACAAGAGCAGAGTAGTGGGGGCAGACTCACCTCCCTCGACCTGCTGGCCATGCTGCTGGTGATGCAGTCCAAGATGCGACTGGCTTTCTGGGCTACAGGCATGCATTTTCAGCTCATGTTGAGCTTCTTATCCACCAGCACACTCAAGTCCTCCTCAGGGCTGCTGTCAATCCATTTTCCGTCCAGCCTGTATTTGTGCCTGGGATTGCCATGACCCACATGCAGGACCTTGCACTTGCCCTGGTTGAACTTGATGAGGTTTCCACAGGCCTACCTTTAATTTATCGTGACTTGTGTCCCAGTATTTCACCTACATCATAAAAACATAAATTCTCAGACTTTCAGAGTTACTTATTTACACTACAGATAAGCAAAACAGACCATATAAACTAACAGCTTAATATCTGTCAAATAACATATAGTGAAAGAATTTGGTGAAAGGCTAGACAGACTACTAACACCTGGAGGCTAGCGGCGTGCACTTGCAATGTTACTACTGTCAGTTCACACATCATGACACCCCATGGTAAAGAAATTATTCTGCTTAAGTCATTACATAAGAGTAAAACCTAATTCAAACACACTTTCAAGGTTTTGAAAAAAGGTGATTTTTTCTTAGACCCACTGATGAACTTTTACAGTTAGTTATCTGTTATTTTCTCTTTCAAGATTAGCAAAAGCTGTGTCTATAGAAGTGAGTAGGAATGACACCCCAGGGAAGACCTAGAACTGTAGAACTTACAATGACACAAATGTTTCTGAATTAAGCTTTCAGCACGTTTTTTTTTTGTTAATTTGTTCAATCCATATATTCCACAAAATCCAGTTTGATAAGATTTGGGAAAGAATACAAGCTAACATACAGACTTGACTGTTTCATATATGGAAAATGGCTTGAAAAATTGTAAGACATTTTCTAAATTCTCTACAACTTTCAGGTTTTTAATAGCACACCTACCAAATTTCAAGCTGCAATAGCAACAGAGCTGCCGAATAGGTACTGACTCCACTAAACATCTAAGGAAATGGAATTGTAAGTCTAGCCACAATTTCAATAAGACTATTATCAGTACACACAGTTTTTAACCAAACAATTAGCACACAAAAATAATAAGCCATAGATAGTTTTACATAACACTGTTTGCTCTGCCTAGAAGAAACCTCCCTTTTTATGCAATGTAAACATGTACAAAGAAAAAAAAATATAAAGAGAGATTTGACACTAACTCTCTCTTAGGAGCAAGCACCCGTAAAAGAGATTAAAATCTAATGATATAAAGGTATGCAAGTCTTCTAAAGTCAATGGGTTGAAAAAACTTGGAAGAGATTAATTCTATATGAGTAACACATAAATAAACATGTATTGTCATTTTTGCCATTGTCCTGTTACTAGAAAAAGTTAAAAAAAAAAAAAAAGGAGCAAATCTGATATTACAAGACATTTGGTAAAGTCTATTGTGTTACTGTGTGTTCTTGTCTGGATTCATCTGAAAAGCTTCCTCCTTGGCAGAGGTCAAGGAGTGAACAATACCCTAGAAGTCTTATCTAAATTGAGTATTAGCTTCATTTTCATGAAGTCACTTTGTTACTTTCTGTTAGCTCAACATGAAGAATAGTGTTAATCTTACTAGTCCTCTGATCAGATAACAGCAAGACAGTGGCATCAGCGTACAAGTAAATAAATGATTTATCAAAGTTGAGAGAGAGGAATTATATGCAGATCCAAAGAACAGAATAAACACTTGAATGACTTCAGTGCTGACCGTGATATTAGAGAAAAAAAAAAGAAAACATCTGTAGCTTCAAATTGTTGCTTCTTTTTACTAAATAAGATTGCAATCATTACAATGCTAGGCTATTAATACCAAACACAGAGAGCTACCTTCACAGATATCATAATGAACTTGTATATGTGCAAAAGGTTCTCTGAGTGGAATGTCAGTCTTCTATTTCAACTTCTTATCTCAGGAAGGAAGTATTTAATTTGTAAAATGATAGAACTAGAATATAATCCCTATATGATCAAGGGCCATTAAATAAAATTGACTGATAGAATGGACAAAAATTTATTCCAGACTCTTACTTCTAACAGAAAAGTAAACAATTTTAAGTAATAAATAATTCCAAGTAAATAAAAAAGTGAAATTATTATCATGTGGCTACTACAGGCCATTTTTGTGCTAAAACTTTGACAACAGACTCTCATTAGCAAAAGCAAAATAAAATTTATCATCTTTCTGACCGACATCAACTTCACTAGATGGATATGAAAAAAAAAATCCATCCATATTAGGTACCACAAGGATTAAGTAACGTATGCTTTAATGAAACAGATCACTATTATTAGTCAGAACTCAAAAAAATTTTGCTTTGTTTGAAGCTACAGAATGAATATTAAATTATGTATAGTTATAGAGGACTGTCAGGGGAACCAGAGCTTTTAAGGGAATCACATTAACAATTTCAAATTAGAGGGCAGAAGCCATCTAACCATACTGTGTCTTTTTTCTTTTGATGCTTTCACCAGTAGTACCTTTTAGAGGATATGAAATTTCTGAAAGAAGATTAAAGAATCTTGAATTACATAGGAATTTTGATAAAGTAGTACATTCATAAATTCCTCTGCAATTGTGGCACATTCCAAGTGAATGATTCATTTCAAGAAGGAAAAGAAGCCCAAATGCAGTTGCAAGATAACACTGGCACTTAAGGATTTGACAATATCCCAAGCTTTGGATAATATTAGGGATAGTTACATCTTAACAAGAGTTAGGCATCTAGTTTCAAAATTACATTAACCACATTGATTTTAAAATATATCAAGCACAATTTTGATTATAGAATCATAGAATCATAGAATGGTTAGGGTTGGAAGGGACCTTCAAAGGTCATCTAGTCCAACCCCCCTGCAAGGAGCAGGGACATCGCCCACTAGATCAGGTCGCTCAGAGCCCCATCCAGCCTGGCCTTGAATGTTTCCAGGGATGGGGCATCCACCACCTCTCTGGGCAACCTGTTCCAGTGATCTACAA
>JAAGAY010027445.1:8392-25364 GCA_011801015.1 Ardeotis arabs | reverse complement strand
AGCCGCACGGGTAAGTAGCGGGGCCCGGGCTGCCAGCGGTACCGGTGCCCCCCGGGGGCCGGGCCCGGGCCCGGCGGTCGCTGCGCCCCAGGGGGGGCCGGGCCCTTGAATCTGAGGGGGGAAAAAAAGCACAAACAGAGGGAAAAAGTGGTGATTTTTCACTCTGACGTCATAATCCGTTAGGGGGGAGACACCCACTCGTGTTATTTTCCTCTTCAGCCCTCGCCGAGGTATTAACCCTCCGTTTTGAGCAAAAGGAGCAGGTTGGCCCCCGGTTTTTCAGCGCTGGCGTCCCGGGTTCCGCCGGCCCCGCTGCTGCGGGGGGAGCAGGGGACGGGGCCACAGCGCCTGAGCCCCGCGAGGGACCCGCTGCCGAACTGCTCCGTCCTTTTCCAGAGGCACCGACAGCGCCGGCGGCGTCTCGGGGTACCCCCCAACCCCCTTTCCCACAGCCGACCCTCCGAGGCGGCTGGAATCCCTCCAGGAATGTCGTTTTCCTGGCGTCCAGCTCCCGCTCGGCTGCGCGGTTGCGCTCTTGGCCGAGAGCTCGGCTGGAAGCGCGGCACGCGGACGCGCATCCCGAGGGGTTTCCGGCCCGGAGCGCCTCCGCAAAAACGCGTTGGCGGCCCCGCGGGGCCCCGCTCCAAAACCGCCTTCCTGACTGGCTTTTCGGAGTCGCTGGAAGTGAAATTCCTGGAGAGGCTTGCCCAGAGGTGGGAAGAGGTTTGGCTGGTCGGAACGAGAAGGTGGGAGGAGGAAGGAGGGATGATTAAGAGGAAAGGAGGAAAATTGAGGAGAGGTGTAGGCTGAGCTGGAAGAGAAACGTTGTAGAAACTTCAAGGATGACAAAGATTTCGGCTGGGGGCGGGTGAAAGCCGTGGCCAAAAGGCCGCTTGGCCCCAGCCTCTTCCTTTCAAAGCTGCTTGGAGCACCCCAGCCCAGCCTGACCTCGCTTCCCGGCGCCTGATCCTCTTTATTTTTGCTGGATGTGGAGCCAGGAAGGAGAGAAATCTTCTCTTTACTGAACAGCTCCCCGAAGGCGTCGCGGCTTCACGCCGCGCGGCGTGGGATGGTGTTCCTAGCGGCACGCGGACGCTGTGACGTGGATTCTCTGTCCTTGAAGCGGGGCTGTCGGTGCCGGGAGGGGGGGTTTCCGGTGACGGCGGAGCGCTGGATTTCGTAGGTGGCGTCACCTCCCAACAGCAAATGGGATTTGTTTTGGATAAAGGGCACGTTCCGTTCCCAAAAAACGGAAAAATGAGTGGAGGCCGTGAAAAGCGGAGTGAGGTGAGAAAACCTCTGGGAAAGGCGAGGTCCCACAAACTTCCTCGTGTCCCAGGTGGGTTCTGCAGCCCGAGCCACCCCCTCTGAGCGTGTCCCCCCCTCCGGCACCACCGCGGCGAGACGACGCCGGCGGGGCCGCAGCCTCCCCCCCCGCCTCAACCGCGGCGCCGACCTCAGCCTTGCCCCCGTCGCCGCTGCCCCGCTCCAGCCGCGCGAAGACGGGCGTCGCTTCGCTTTTGGCCGGCTCGGGCTGGATCTCGCAGGGGTAGAGCCAGAAATTCCATTTTCCTGGAATGTTTCTTGGCGCGGAACGGGAGAGCTTCGAAATTCAACCCCCGCTTGCTGCCGCCGCCGCCGGCTTTGCGAGGCCTGGGCTGCGCCGCAGCGTCGCAGCTCTTGGCTCCGGTCTTGCTGTCCCGGTTTGGAGGGGGCTTTTCCTTCCCCCCGCTCGCAAGCCAGTCGGGAAGGGGTGGAGTCTCTCCTACCTGTCATAATTTGACTTTTTCCCCCCCTTTTTTCCCACTCAAATTGCTTTTTTCACCTCTCCCGCTGGCAGAGCCGCGAGGATCACGGCTCCCGCAGCTCCTCACCCGCCAGCTGCGCGGCTGCTGCCCCCGAGCATCCCTTTTCCTGCCGCGAGGCCGGGTTTTCCTGCGCCGCCGGGACGTTTCGATCCGGCCCCGACGGAGAGCGACGCGCGCCGAGGGGTTGTTTCCCCCGCGCAGGGAGCACGGAAGCCGATCCGCGTCGCTGCCGGGCTTCGGCTTTCCTCATGGCTCGTCGCCCCCGCGGTGATGAGAGCACAAAGGGGTTTTAAAAGAATTTGGAAACGTTTTTGGGGTTGGGCCACGCGCCGTGGGGCGAGGGCGCGTTACGCAGAGCGCTGCCTTTTCCCTCGGCGTCGGAATCGGCGTAAACGGGCTCCGCTTGGCAGCTGGCGCAGGGCTGGCGGCGCAGCTTCGCTCCTGGCAGGTTTCTCATCCTCACCCTGTGTGCTGAGGCTCGTTCAGGCGGGAGTTAGGAAGGCACCTGGCGTTTTTAATCCTTTTATCCCCTAAAACTACGGAAAACTCTCCCGAGTCGGAAGCGTAAAGCTCTGTTCCCTCTGATTCTCCACTCAGGATGTCGCAGCTCGGAACGATTTGTGGAAATCCCGCCTCGCTCCCTCCCAGCTTCGTCCTGGGGCTGCGTTTCTCCTTTCAGCTGCTCTTTCTCCGCAGGCTCTGCCAGCGGGTTTTGCGCAGGCTTCGCTCACAGCCTCCGCGTGCCGTCTCCAGGTGCGGAGAGCGGCGCGGCAGCCCGGATATCCCGACGGCAGCCCGGATATCCCGACAGCCGCCCGCGTGGCGGTTGGTGTTTCAGTCTGTGGCTCCGGTTGAACGCGCGAAGTCTCTTGGAGCTGCGGCTCCACCGCAAAAATACGTTTTTATTGTTTAGAACGGCAGAAAAGCGGTTTGGGTCTTAAAAATGCAAGAGAAATGGCTTTTTTTTTCCTTAATTCTCAGAGTCTGTGGCAGGTTCCTTGTGGCTGCTGAGCAGCTGAGCGCCGCGTCCCCCGGCGTCGCGTGCGTGGGGGTCACCTGGGTGCTTCTCTTGAGGAGGCGACGACCGGTAGCGGCTGCCTTACGGCTTCGCGGGGAGACGCTGGCGTCGCCTCGCTTTCGGTAGCGTAAAGGCTAAAGGGAAAAAGTGCTCCCTGCTAGGTGGAAGCCACTCATTCTCCATCTGCCCTTTTTTCAGTACCTGGAAGCAATTCTGAGCCCAGTAAGTTGTGAGCCATGGCTACAGTGCTCATATGTCGAAGATTTCCAAGGCTGAGCAGGGTGACGACGTTTTCGACGGCAGCCAAGCTCAAGGCCGAGAGCGGAAGCGGCGAAAGCGAGCGGAAAAAGGAAGAGAACGCCGAAACAGCCAACGCCGGAACCGAATCCGCGGCTACAATCCAGTTGCTGAATCCCCTGGATTACAGAGTGTCGTATAACCCGTCTGCCTACGCCAAAAGCAGAGCTGGGAACGGCGGCCGGGCCCTCGGCGACGCTTTCACCGGCCTCGGCGCCGCGCGGCTTCAGCCAACGCTCGGTGCCGCCTCTCCCAAAGCTTTGCCGCCCTTCGGAAACGGCCAGCCGAAGCCCGAGTCGCAACCGCTCCTGCGGCATTCCGTCCGCGCGACGCAAACCGGGGAGGAGGCGGGAAAGGGAAGAACGGAGACGCACGACTCCAAGGAGGACCCTCGCGTGTTTCAGAAGGGGCGGCCTGAGTACAGATCTCTCAGCTTTGACAAATCTGAGCCGGTGGAAACGCTCCCTTTCGAAGAAGGCGACGCCATTTTACGCAGCGTGGTCCTACGCAAAGGCAACCGGAGCCCGGGAGTTATCGCGGAGCATTTTCGCAAGCTGAGTCGTTTGCCGGCGGAACGACACGCGGCGCTGCTCTCCGAGCCCGGCTTTAACGAGCTGTGTCGCCGCGCCGCGCGCAACGTCGGGCTGTTCGGCACGTCGGACCTCGTGGATGTTTTAAAAGCTTGCGTCCGTTTGGTCGTTCCGCCCGCTCACCCTCTGCTGAACGCGTGCGAGAAGGAATTCTGCCGGCGGGCGTGGGATATGAACCTGGATCAGCTGCTGCTGGTGGCCGATTGCTGGCGCTGTCTGGAGCGTCACGTGCCTTCCTACCTGAGCGTCTTGTTCAGCTACGCCAACGCCCACTGGAAGGACCTCACTTTGCCCCGCTTCGTTCAGCTCCTTTATATCGTCGGTGAAGGCCGGAGGTCGCCCGCGGACTTGTCGCAGAAGGTGGAGAGCGTGATTTTGAAATATTTGGACTCCTTCACCTTGGAGGAGGTGGGCGCCGTCTGCTTGGGGCTCTTCAAGTCCCTCAGCGGTATCTCCGACCACGTCATGAGAAGAATTGCGGACAGGGTTTCCCTGCAGATGGAAGACATGAGCACCTACGCTTTGGTGAACGTGCTTAAAATGCTCCGCTTCGCTCGCCTGGACCACTTACCCCTCCTGAAGGAGCTCGGGAAGGTCATTCCCGCTCGGATTCCGACGACGAACATCCAGGGCATCATGCACATCGCTCTGACCTGTTCGTCCCTCCACTACTTCGACGAAGGCGTCATGGCTGCCGTAGCCATGGCTTTGCCTCCTAAGGTGACCTACTGCCGAAGCAAAGACGCCGCCAAGTTCTTGTGGTCCTTTGGGTGTCTGGACTACGAACCTCCGAACGAGGAAGAGTTTTACTCCAGCCTGATAGAGCAAATGCATCGGAAACTCCATGAATTCGAGAAGTTTCCAGAGCATCTCCTGACTGGTTTGCTTGGCCTGGCCTTTGTCCAACGCTTCCCAGAGGAGCTGATAGACTATGCCTTGAGGGATGAGTTTGTCCGGAAAACGAGAGACAGTAAATACGAGCTCAAAAAGGACCTGTTCACCCTTAGCGAGAGCGTCCAAATTGAGTGCCCGAGCTACCGGGGCAGCCGCCTTCCGCCTCGCCTTTCCCAAGAGTTGACTGAGATGATTTTGAATTTCGCCGAACAAGAAATCTACGTCAGGCCTGAAATTGTGGAAGCCGCGTCTCTTCTGGAGAGCATGTTGGGTGGCCCCGCGTACGTGAAGAACCACATGATCCTACCTCACACCAGATCCAGCGACCTGGAGGTTCATTTAGCCGTGGATGGGCGTCCCATTCCTTTCAACTTAAAAAACCCGGTCGCGGATACGAAGCTGGAAGACGTTGGGGTTAGTCTGACGGATGATTTAATGACTCAGCTCATAAAAGGGAGACCTAACAGCCCGTCTCCCGTGGAAGAGGAAGATGAAGCCCCTCTGGGAGGGGAAGAAGCACGAGCACCACGCGTGGGGGATCGTGCCGCGCTTTCGGGTGACGCTCTCCTTGCAGCTGCCGGATCGCGAGTCGAGCCTAAAGCGGGGCGCTGGCGTGAAGCCCCCCGGTCTCTCCCGCCGGCTCGGCAGCCCCGGGGGGTGAAGCTGGCCATCCAGGTGTCCAACCGAAACCACTACTGCTTCTGCTCCAAGCGGCTCCTGGGGCTGCACCGTTTGAAACGGCGGCAGCTGCGGCGGCTGGGCTACGCGGTGGTTGAGCTTCCCTTTTGGGAATGGTTCCCTCTGCTGAAACGCACGCGTTTGGAGAAACTCAGCTACCTCCACTACAAAGTGTTCGACCCCGCGCTGCTTAACGGGGCTGGCTAGGCCCCCGCGCGCGGCCTCCCGGCTTCATCGCGCTTTCCGGGTGCGGAATGAAACGGTCTCTGGGCCTGGGTTAAGTTTTTGGCAAGGTGCTGCCTGGCTGTGTTAGCTGGTGGTGGTCTGCTCCTTTTGTACACAGATCCTCAGAGGCTTCTGTGACAAATAAAAACTACTGTCCTGCTCATTTTTCTCCGTGATTTTTTTTATTTTTTTTTTTTTTCTCCGCCCTGAGCGAAAGGGGATGGATTCGGTGACTCTGTGAGAGCAGAACAGTGATATTTGGGGGAGAATTGAGATGGTTCTTCGGCGTGAAGCTGGCCTGGGTGCCAGGAACACACAGAGGTGTTTCCTTGCTGTTTCCATCACCGTTGAGCTGCGGCTCAGGAGAATTCAGCGTTGCCGTAGGGCCAAGCTGATTTACCAGGCAACAGGTTCAGAAGGAACCAAAAGCAGTAGTTCTGTCACCCAGCCTGTAGTTCAGCTGGCAATCTTACTCCCACGAGGTGTGGGTGCCAAAAAGCCTCTTTGAACATTTCCTCACTGGCAGCCCTGTTCCAGGAGCCTCTCCGGCTTGGAAAGCCCGGGAAGGAGAATCGGAGGAGCGTGGGTTTGTGCGTGCCCTGGTCCTGCGTTCCCTGCTGAGGAGCAGGAATTGCTCCCGACGGCTGTCACACCAAATTTGGGGCTGGAAGGTGTGGCTCCTCCGGCCCACCACAGCTCTTTTTAGGTCAAGCGTTGGCATTGCAGCCTTCAAAGCTCCGCTCTCTGCGGGCTTGGCTTCCGTTGTGTTGACTTTTCTCCGTGGGATTTGCACCTTGGATACCGCGTTTCTCGTTTCGGGCTGCCGCGCTTGCTCGCACGCAGACCGGATTTCTCCCGCGCGCGTAGCAGGCGGGTGAAGCGAGCTCCTGAACGCTCCGCGTTCCGCCGCCGGACCCGCCTGCCTCCAGAAGGGCCGATTTCCTTTTGGCTGAACTAACAGCTCCGTTAAAGGGCTGCTTGTTCTTGAAGGAAGCAGCGAGTTCCTCGTTTGCGAGGTTGCCCGAGGCAGTGACGTATTAAAACGAAGGTTAATCTGAGGTTCCAACTCTCACCTCGCAGATAATTTCATTTTTTAGAGGGATCTGATATAACCAATTCAAGAAGGTGCGTCCGCTTGAGTTCCTTTAATGAACGTTGTCGGAAGAATCGGCTGCCAAATGCCCTCTGCTCTCTTGGAGTGATTAATAATAATTATTAATAATTGTGTTTAATCTTCGCTTACATCCGAAGCCCTCGGGAAGCGTTTCTCCGCGCGGCGTTAGTCCCGAGAGGCCCCGTGCGCGCTTGTCACGTCGGGTGCTGTCCAGGAGCAGGGGCAGGTCCCATCTCGGACCGCTGAAGGCGCGCGGTGGGAAACGGGCAGGGAGGCGGAACACGCGGTTCGAGGCCGCAGGGTGGGAATGGGCACGGTCTGATGGCTCTTCTCTCCGTAGGTGAGGTGCTTTTAACTAAAATAACCACTTTCTGTGATGTTTCTCCAGGGGTTCGCTAATTAACGCATTTTTTTCTCTTGATCCCGTCTCTCCGCCGCGATCATTTGGGTGGCTTCACCTCCCAGACTCAGATCTAAGCTGCATTTTAGGAACTACTGAGCTTGTAACTCCTACGGGCTCCAAAACGCGAGATCCTTTCCCTGTTCGCTGACATTCACGTTCTTTATTTTCCTTTTTTTTTTTTCCTTTTCCAAGCTGAATCTGATGCTCGGAAACTGAGCTCACTCCAACTGCCAAGATGGTCATAAATGTCTGCCTCCCGCAGTTCAAGCCAAGAATTCACTGCAACAAGGTAAAATAACGACGCGTGGGGGTTTCGGGGGGACGGGGGGGTCGCGTGGAAGCGGCGTGCTGGACCGCTTTGGGCTGGGGGGGGCTTGGTCGCTGCTCCTCTGGGATAATTAGCGCTTCTGGAAGAGTGATTTTCAGCTGGAGGGGCTGTGCAGGTCGGCTGGTGGTGGAAGCGTTGAGGACAGGCAGGTAAAATGCAGATTTTTTATTTTTTTTTTTTCAGTCTGCAAAGCTGAGAGCGTTTTTTGTCAGTTAAAATCCTTTTCCAGTGACGTGGGAGGGTTGCGATTTGGGTAGTTTTGCTCACAGCTCTCTCTTCCAAGCTCACCAGTCTCCTGTCATTTCCCAGCAAGGAGGTTTTGTGAGCTGATCTCGGGAATCTGGGCTTCTGGATCCCCTTTCCCTCTTGTGCTTCCGTCTCGAGAGGGTCGCTGATGTGTGAGCGCTGAGAATCCCTGTCTGGGTATTTGGGATCTGCAGCTCACGTGAAGAGAAAGTGGAGCTGAAGGCCCAGTACTTTGAAAAATCAGTCTGGAGAGATTTTTTTTCAAGAAGTTCCCCTTCAAAATCTGGTTTGTCCTGTCTGTGCTGTAGTCGATCTGCTGGGTGGTGGTGGGACGCCGTACAACCTCGTGCGGCACGAGCGTTGGAGGAAAAAAGCCCTCGTTTTGCAGGATCTCATAACGAGACGACGTTAGATGCTTACAGGTGCGCGTGCTTTGAGTTGGGATTCCTTTTTCCCCACAAAATGGCAGCTTTCCCATTGTCCCGTAGAATTTGCAGCTCTTGGCAAGGTTTGCTGAAGTTACTCCAGAAGCCCTCTACATTTTCGCTCAGCATCATCAGAATCTCCTAGAAACGAACTCCATTTTCATGCAAAGCTGTTTTCTCCCCACCAAGTCGTGCCCCAGAATCCAAAACGGGCTTGGATTTGTAAAGATTGCGCTGTAAAAGTAGCTCCAGGGCTTCCAGGAAAGGGAAGAGCCAGTCTGTCCAGGAGCAGGCCACAGGGTGGGATTGGATGTTCTGGGAGACACCAGCCTGGTTAGAGGTTCATCCCAGAGAGGAGAAGGCTGGTGGCTACCAAACCTCTGGAGATTTCTCTGGGATCCTGTAACCGGGTGGTTCTGGGAACGGCTCCACGTGGCAGGATGAGCTGATGTGACAGGATAAGCGTGTCACCACTGTTGAAAGAGAGAAGACCCCCATCTCCCCCGCACAGACGTGCTCTGCTCCCAGCCGCGTTCTCCCGCTTGAGGTAGTTCACTGACCCAGCCAAAACCGCAAACGGGCCGTAATTTTCCGCTCCGTTAGCACGGGAAATCAGCTCTGCAAACGGCCGGCCAGGTAACGGAGGGCGCAGAGAAGAGGGGATGGAGCCACGTGGAGGGGGAGGGTGGGAGTGGGGCTGCTCTCCTCAGCAGCAGGGGTCTCCTGCGTTGTCTCAACTGCACGTGAAACCGCAACCTTGGTTCCCAGCTGATGAGAATCTTGGGAATCTACGTAAGCGCTTGTGGAATTGGTTTCCTTTTGCTGTCTTCCTTCAGATTAAATCCGGTTCTCTCTTGAATCGCAGATTTCTGCTGATGGTTACGAAGTGGAGAACCTGATCTCGGAAGACCTTGCCAGGAGAAACCGCGGTTTCCGCAGCGAATACTTTATCAAACCTCCGGTCCACGTCACCATCTCTTTTCCTTTCAACATTGAGATCTGCAGGATTAATATTGACATCTCATCCGGGGGATACCAAACCTTCTCCGGCCTCGAAGTTTACACCTCTACCTCATGCAATAAAACCTCTTGGCAGAGCCCTGAGGGTCAATTCTCAGGTCTGGCCGGTCAGCCCGTGTCGGAGAAAGACACTTTCATGCTGGTGGGCAAAGCTGTCTTAAAAAATCAAAGCAAAGTGACGTTCGGCCACAGAGGTTTCAAGCCCAGGCCTCCTTTCCATCAGATGGAAAATGTCTTCTCCTACCCCGGCTCCGCATCTCAAGACCTCTGGAACAAAGGGCCCGCCTCGCTGAGCAACGTGTCGCACTTACGGATCTGCATCACCCACGTGGCCGGAGGCGGCTTGCCGTGCGTTAAGAGGTTGGAGGTGTGGGGACAACCCGCCAAATCGTGTCCGCAGGAGGTGATCGAGGGCGTCTTTCGGGTGGCCTCCCAGTTCTTCGCCCAGGACGTCGGCAGCCACAAGCCAGAGCTCTGGACGCCGATGGAGAGCGACTGCGTGCCCTTCGGCGCCAACGACGGCGAGCAGCAGACCCTCCGCAAGCTGGTGGACGTCGTCCAAGACATCCCCGAAGAATTCCTAGATCCCATCACTCTGGAGATCATGACTTTCCCCATGCTCCTGCCCTCCGGGAAGGTGATCGACCAAACCACCTTGGAAAAATGCAACCGGAGCGAGGCCTCTTGGGGCAGGGTGCCCAGCGATCCTTTCACGGGGGTGGCCTTCAGCCAGCACTCGCAGCCCCTACCTCACCCTACCCTGAAGGCCAGGATAGACCACTTCCTCCTGCAGCACAGCATCCCTGGCACCAACCTGCTCGGCAGAGCCCACGCCTCCGAAACGCTCCTACCTTCTTCCCTGACGATGTCTTCTCTGAAAAGGAAAATGGACTGCATGGATCAGAGCGCCGTGCAGCCACCTTATTTTTCTTCTACGGACTTACTCGTCACGTCTACCTCAGAGAACAGTGCTAAAAAAATGAAACCGGACAGTGACTCCCATTTGATCCAGATGGATTGTTCGACAGGTACCGCGGCTCCCGAAGTCACCCGTCTTTCTGGGGCCGGGTTTTCAAGCCGGGAGGCTCCGGTGCCCATTCCCATCCTGCCTCTAGGAAGCTTTACGGCCGTTGTATTTTGCTGTTGGTAGATGTCCTGGCAGTCAGGTCACCGTCTCCTTCACCTCCCCTCTCCTCAGCACAGCCCGCCGTCCCTGGGCGGTGTTTGATCCCGTTCCATTTCATTTTTCCGCATCTCTAGGCTCATCATTCCCGTGCAGTCTGTTTCCCAACCCTCTTTTTGGCTCAGGTCACGCTGTTTCCCTTTTAGTTTCTATTTCCTTTCTCCTCCTTGCTTTCAAGCCCCTGCCCACGTGGAGACAACGTTTTTCTCCCAGCGTGCCGGCTTGAAGTTTCTTGATCGTGAGTGATTCATTATCCCAGACATCCAAAACGTTCTTGCGTCCGCAAGAAAATGCGCAACAGCAGGAAAATAAGTGTCTGGTGGTGATGGTGGGGAGTCCTGGCCGGTGTGGGTCTTACCACGGGGGAGGAAAGCAGGAACGGGGCGCTAATCCTGCTCCCAAATCTCCCAGGCCGGGTCCTGCCAGCCTGGGCTTTTGGTGCAGGTGATTCCCTGCGCGCACGGCATCATCGCACGGATTGCGTCCCCAGGACGCCGTGGTGAAGAGCTCGGCTCCTCTTGGCTCCTCTTGACTCCGCGCCGGATCTTTGGTCCAAATCCACATCTATTTTGCCACTTTTACTTTCTTGGCACAGGAATTCCTGAGGAATGTTGGAGTTGCTGTCGGCGTGGCCGTAACCGTCCTGCGTACAGCAACGCCTGTATTTTCTGTTAAACTGAGTTACGGCTCTAGGTCGTAATCCCACCGGAGCAGGAAGGTAAATTTAAGCTGGGAGCAGGGAGAGAGACATTTTAGCTGTTTCAATTTGAGGTGAGCGCGAAGAGAGCTCGTGTATCCACTGCAACACATCAAACTGGGGCCCACAGCTTCAGGCCTGCTGGTTCCTGGCTCTCCTGTCAACTTTCCCTCAAAATTGCCCAAAAATATTTTGAGGAAAACGCTCAGGTGGTCATTTAATTTGGCACAAATTCTTTAAAGACTTCGTTGAAAATAATCGACGTTTGATGGTACCGGAAGGAGTAGGGAGAAGTCAGACTGCACTTTTCAGCTCTGATCTTTCCCTCTGGAGCTCATTCCGTGTTTTCGGAGGAATCATTAGTTATTTTTATTGCAGAGACGTCTGACGGCTCCCGCTGGGGACGCGCCCCGCTTTCGCGGGAGCAGGGACCGCCCTGTGGGGTCCCGGAGCTCCCGGGGGAGCCGTGCCCGTACGTAAATAAGAGCGGAGCGCTCGGCCCAGGCGGGATTTCATCAGCCTTGATTGCCAAAGCGAATGCGCGGCGCCGATCCGAAGGTCTTCCTCTGGGAGATGGATTTAACGGAATTAGTGATGCAGACACCGTTCTCTTAACGCGCAGTCTTAATTAACGCCTCCGGTATCGCACAGGGCGAGGCGCTGCGGGGACGGGTCCAGCCCTGTGCCTTTGGCTTTGTCGCTTGACTCAGAACCGGGATGGAGCGGGGGGAAAAATGACTTCCCCAGAGTTCCTTAGTGGTTTTTTGTTCCCAGTTAGCCGCACGAAGCGAGCCTGGGAGCGCTGGGCTGCGGCCCTCGGTGGAGCGGGCTGAGGGAGCTGCCTGGGCTTGCGGAGAGAAGCAGGTTTCTGGGTGATTTGGTGTTTTGCCCTTTTGCAGAGCTGCAGGTAGAAGCTGGCACCTGAGTGTTGGCACTGGGGCGTGACGTGACTGACAGGAATCCCTAAAACTTCTCTTCAGGCCCCAAAGATGAGGCCCTTTCATCCCCATCCCGGCGCCTCGGTGGGGAAAAGAGCCCTCTCACAAGCGGCAGGGGCTCCTCAAATCCCAAAGATTCAGAGGCAACCATTTCCGTTGCGCCTTCTTTTTCCCCCAGCTTGTCCTTCTCTTTGCAGATCCGGTCTCTCACGAACAAAAACTGGCGGAGAGTTTGGACACTGCCTTGAACTCGGTGCTCGGCTCCGTGCCCTCGTTTACGGCCAAGCTGATGAAGAGCCAGCAGCAGGCGCAGAGCGAGGGAGGCTGCAGCAGCTCCTGGAGCGCCGGCACCGTCCTCGGTAAGCGACCGGCGCCTCTGGGTCACCTTTGGGAGCGAGAGGGGAGAGGAGAACTGCAACTGGGATGACGGGGGAGGGTTGTGCTGCTGCTCAGTGTCTTTCTACACCTCTTCAGACCCCAAAATAGATATTCAGTATAAAATTGAGACGGTTGTGTGCCCAGAATCCCGTCAGGTTTGAACATATTTAGGCCAGGCTGTTGAGTCCTCGCCGTTTTCCTCCCACCTGCTAGCTAGACGCGCTAATCCAGCTGTGTACTCGCTCCCAAAATGATTTTTTGGGGATGCTGGGAAGCGTTAAACCTTCACACGTCCCTCTGCAAGCCGGCTGCTGGCTCGCTCCTTGTCTTCCCCCGAGCCAGGCTGTGCCTGCTCGTGGCGGGGACGAGGGTTCAGAGGGACCAGGCCACCCCGAGGAGCGGCCGGAGCTGCGCGGCTCCCGGCGGCCGTCTCTCTCCGAACACCTTTTGCTGTCCGGCGGTGACACGAAGCTGGTAAGCTTTTTCCTGGCCCTTTTCAAATTGCTGCCGTTGAGGAGCTGAGTGAGCAGCCCTCGCTGAGTTGCGTGTGACAGGAATGCAAAGCGCTACCTGAAGCATTTCACCGGGGAATCGGCGGCTTTAATTCACGGGAAAAGCGGAAGGCAGGCCGGTTTAGTCTCAGAGAAAGCGCAAAGCCCTTTCCAGTCATCTCTCCTCCATGAAAAGCCTGATGGTGCAAATGCTGACGCGATCCGGCCCCTTCTGAGCACAGCCAGGAGCCAGAGCGTTCCCTTTCCTCGCGGTCGCGGGGGAGAAGCCGGACCGCGGTCCTGAGCCGCGAGCGCCTGCAGCTGCTGCTTCCCCGCAGAAAGGGGCCCCTCAGCTTGTAGGCAGGATCGGGCACGTAAGGGGTGGCACGGCGCGGATTTGTCACCCCCCCCGTGACCCGGCCGCTTCTCCTGTCGCCTTTGCAGAGCACGGCAGGAGCGGCCAGACCCAAGGATGCGTTTCCTGCGGCAAAACTTTCTCCTCTTATTTCAAAACGGAGCCCGTTTACCAGCTTCCCTGCGGTCACCTCGTGTGTCGCCCCTGCTTGGCCGAGAAGCAGAAGTCTCCGTCGGCGCTGCTGTGCGGGAGCTGTAAGAGGCCGGCTGCCACGCACGACGTCAGGAGGGTTCACTTCTGAGCCCTCGCCTGCCGGGAGGAGGAGGAGGAGGATCCCTGCGTCCGTATGGATCCGTGGGAGGACGAAGGCCTTCGGGGAGAGCTCGCCGGCTGAGCACCCGCCGTGGCGGAGAGGACTTGGTCTTCTTGTGCTTTACAGAGTAGTGGGGGGGGTTGGGGGGGGGTTAGAGCATCGCGCCAGAGCGACGCGATCCGAGGATAACAAAAGCCATAGCTTCTTTAAGGAGGAACATGTATTTATACGGAACTGACGCCCGCCTGTCCCGCCCGCCCCCTCACCGCCGTCCCAGTGGCTCAGTGGTTTAGCGTTAGGTGCCTTTTGGACCGTGAGTTTCGCTTCCCCGTCAGTTCAAACCATTTCCATCCTTGACGAGCAGCCAGTCGGTCGCGGGCCAGGCACCGACGACGTCCGACCACCCCATTTCTCCCTTCCCCTCCCCCTCGGCGCCCTCGCCTCCCTCCGTCCTCCTGGAGCGCGGCGAGTCACGACGAGAGGCCGTGGTTAACGCGTGAGTAACCGGCAGCGATCGCGCTCCGCCCGGACGAACTCGCGTCGGAAAAGCCATCGCGTTCCACCGAACGTCACTCTCGGTTTGTGTCGTGTGACTGGTCCAGCTCCCGCCTGGCTGATAGACATTTACGCCTTAATAAAATGATGTTGAAAGTCAGGTTCTCTTTCTGACTCCTCACTGGTCTCGTCGTGACTCTTCATGGCTTGGTGGAGTGAGTGTCTTTACGGAGCAGGGAATGAATGGGCTGGGAAAAGCCAGGTCAGGCGGCACAAAGGATCTGCGGAGCCGTGGGTCGTAGCGGCGCTGTCACCGCAGCACGCGGACCGGCGCAGCGCTGAGACTCAGACACCTGAACCCCAGGAGATCTGGTCTTCAAAAGCCGTTCAAAAAAAAAAAAAAAAAAAAAAAACCAGAAGGAAAAATCACTCAGAATCGTTCCGTCTGCGGCGTGTCCTGGTACGGTGACAGCAGAGGGTTTTGTCACCTCCGTAACCCCCTGCTGTTGGCACTTAATTGGTAATTTCTCTCCGCGGAGCAGAGGCTGATGTTCTGTGCCAGTTTCTGTGGGGTAACGAGCCTCCAGCTGACTCAACTCACCTTTGCGTGCGATACTTTTTATTCTCTCCTGAAAGGAATGAGCAACCCGGAACGTTCATCGCTTTCTGGTCACGGGCAGCCGCAGTCTCATCGAGGAACGGAAACGCGGCTTTGTGTCAGCACCCAACTCTGTCTGCGCCGCTGGGAGTTGGTAATCCAGCTCCGTTTGAGGCAAAAATGGGAAGTTTCCCATCTTTAAATACTGAACAGTTAGAAAATAGGCAACAAAACCCCTAAAATCCCACAATTTAGAGGCAGCAAAAATCCTCGTAACTGTGTGTTCGCCATCCCGGCGTGATTCAGCGCTCGCACCTCCTCCGCCCGACATCTCCGGGAGCGATCGCTGCCGGAGGAGCTCCTCGGCCGCAGCCAGCCGTCTCCTTCTCTGGCGCGAACGAAGCCCGGTCGCCTCCGACGAAGCCCAAAGCCGAGCTCAGCCGAGCGGCTCGTCCCGCCTGAAGGTTTCTCGTGATGTCCCACCGGCGGGCAGCGAGCGATTGGGGCTGGGAGCCATCTCGCTGGGGTTGGAGGCGATTTCGGTCTCAAGGTTCCCTCAGATGAGCTCATCTCCACCTCGTATCAGGTATCTCAGCCTTCATCCGCCCCATTTCTCCTCCTCTTCACCCCTGAAGGACCCTTTATGGGCTCATTTCAACCCCTTCCTCCCCTCTTGCTGCTGCGGGGAGGGAGAAGGGAGGAATTTCCCTCCTCATGGCTCGGGGAAGGAGCCTGTGCCCTCAGCCGGGCGCGAGGCCTCCTGGTCGTCCCCGTGCAAACAAGCGGGGCGCTGAAACCTCGGTGGGCAGCAGGGACCCTCTCTGCACCCCAAGAACAGAGGCTTGGTGATGGGGGACTCGCATCACTACGACTTTGTGGGGTCTTCTGCCGGAACCCGCAGCGGTTCCCCGTCAGCTCTCGTGCAGACGGGCGGATGCCACCAGCGGATTTATTTCCCGGCACCCAGCCTGTCTTCTCCTCGGGAGGTGGGGACCGGCCTTTGATGGAAGGCCTGAGCAATTTCCTCTAACGCTCTCCTTCAAGAGCTTTTAGGAGGCCAAATCCAGCCCTCATCGCTCCGTAACCTCCCGACGTGACGTCTGCATCCCAGCGGGACGGATGGGGACGGACAAGCGATAACAACCGCGCCTCGGCAAATCTTGACGTTGGCCGCTCTTCCTTCTTCCAACGAGCGTCAAAGCTATTTTCCGGTGCGTCACGGGAGCGGAGGAGCCGTGACATGAAAAACCGAAGGTGCTGCGCTCAGCTGGGAGGTGCAGGATGCTCCCCTCCCCAGCCATGAACCCCCATCAAGCCGTGAGTTCGCGGCGACCGGCTGCCAGGCTGGGGGAGAAGCGGTCACCACGAATCGCCGCGATGAAAGGTCCCCGTGAGGAGCGGTCGTTCGCCCAGACGAGAGACGGGAGCGCTCCTTCGCCAGCCTGGCCTGCTTCCCGTCGCCGGCGCCGGAGCAAATCAAGGTTCTCCTTCGCTGCAGCCACGGGCAAAGGCAGAAAAATGCAGAAAGCGGTGAAAAAAATCCAGTTTTCCACACCATTCCTAATATCCTCTGATTTATTCCGATTAAACTTTGGCACTTTGGCCATGTATGGGCTGCGGCGGAGCGCCGCGACCTCCAGCCCCTCTCCTGCCTCCAAAGGGGCTCTCAAAAACCTCACGCTAACGAAGGTCCCGCTGTTAACGAAGGAGGGGAGGAGGGGATACAGCTGGGGTTTGCCCTGGCCGTGTGCGAGGGTGCGATCACCCAAGAATTGGGGGAAAAAAAAATAAAATAATCATAATTTCTGTGCATCAGTGATGTTTTAAAGCTATGGGTGTGACTGGGGGGTGTTCTATGTGCCGTTTCCCACCGTCCAGGTTATTCCCCGAAGGGAAAAGCGACGGGGAAGGGCACAACCGGCCAAACTCCGTGGCTGAGCCGCGTGAGGGGGCCGGGCGGTGGATTTGGGGGTGCTGCCCGCTCCCCACCCCGTGCCAGGCCTTTGGGGTTTTCCTCCGCCAGGCGGGTGACGGACAGCAGGCAGCTAATGCCGCCGCCGCATGCCGCCGCGCCCGCGTCCCTCGCCAAGCATGTCGTTAGGAGATCAGCGCTAACGAAGGGGGCTCCTCTGGGGCCCCGGGAAAAGCAGGGACGTGGCGGAGCAAATCCGGTGCCGGGGAACGCGGAGACGGGACCTCTCCCACGGTGGCGGTTGGGGGGTTTGGGGCGCGGCTTCCAGTAGCCCCAGCGCATCGAGCGGGAGCCGGATGTGGGTTGGGGGGTCCCAGCGTCACCCCGGGGCCGCGGCCGGGTACCGGTGAGCGTCGCTGCCCAGCAAGGATGCTCCCAGCTGGCTCTGCCCGTGAAACCCCTGCATCCCACCACTCCCCCCATGACTCACCCCAAATGACCCCAATGTTTTCATCCCCCAAACCCCGTTTTTCTGTTTTCTACGCATTTTTTTTTTTTTTTTTTTC
>JAAGAY010027404.1:0-11240 GCA_011801015.1 Ardeotis arabs | reverse complement strand
GCCACAGATTAGCCTTCTTTTCTATCTTTGAAAAGCAATAGCTTTTGGAAAGAGCTGGACTAGATGTGAAACCTCTGGCCCTGTTTATTCAGCATTATAGTGTGTTTCTGAATCCTTACGTCCCTGATGACAGAGGTGCTTTTCTATTTATGCTCTTTGTATTCAGTTTGTGCACACTGGAATTATATGCACTTTTTTTTTTTCCCCCCACTGCACAGGCTAATATCCCTCTGCCTTAGCTCATGAAAAAAGAACAATCTGACTACTGAAATTAAATAAAGAAAAAAAACTTACAGCCACACAAGCTTCAATAATAGAAGAACTTAATAAAAGGTCTCTACTCATTTCTCATGTTATTTTCATGTTCCGTTTTTCCACAGGCCTATGTAGGAAAACTTGCAGATTTATAGGAAGAGTTTGACCTCATTATTTCCATTTCTTTTTGTCTCTAGCTGTGGCTCTTTTTTGCCTGTTACCTTATATAAAAAAAAAAAAAACAAAACACTTAGATACTTGAGAGGAGCTTTTCTCCCCTTCAATCTTCTTTCTGGATATTCATTTTTATATATGTATGTATATCTATGTATTAATTAATGCATATGTGCATTATAAACAAATATATATAAATTCCTGTATATAAATTGAGATCTCTGCTCTCTTACATGTCAGTGAGAGAGCAGGTATAAAGATGCAATTGTCCATATGAGTTACTATTGTTAATATCCTTATACTTCAGAGTTCATAAACTAGATTTAGTTAACGCACATGTACTTTCATCACTTTCTTGACATAGAAAGTGGTGTAGTTACTAATAACACCCTGCAGAGAGAAGTAAAAAGAGAGAGGATTTAAATGTAAACATAGAAGTTATTTTGGAAAAAAGAACAACTCTATATGAAATTGATAGATTATACAATTTCCTAACAAACATGCCACAGGAACAATAAACTACCCAAACTATAAAATGTTTATTTAAATCAGGAGCATGGATAACAGCTAGACAAAAACAGTTTTTATACATAAAGTATGTCCAAAGAATATCAGTAATTTAAATCTTCATCTGTTATAAAATAGTGTGGAAAGTACAAACTGCTACGCAGGAACAAGCTTCTGAGACTAGCTTCTCTTCAGATGAGATTTTCAAGGGAGTTTAGAAACCAAATAAGATGGCCACTAAAATACATGCAAACTATTATTAAAATAATCTTTTTTTGCCAGACTAGGAGGTATCAAATGTTATACCTACAGTTACAGAGAAGGTGGTGTGATGCTAAGCAATACAAATCTACAAACCTTCAGGACACGAAAAACTAACTGGAAAAATAAAACTAGAAGACTAGAACATGTAGCAGATTATGGAATGTTAGGTCTAATCAGGAGGGATCCCACCAGGAAAACTGTGCCTCTATCATCAACTATTTGCACAGCTGTAGCACTTGGAGACTGCACCATTTTTGCCCTAGGCCCTGTAGGCATACACAGCAAATAAGAAAGCTGCAGTTGCTCTGAATCTGCAGACTAAGCAGTAAGAGTTCACAGGTGGACACAGTTGGCAGGAGGAGGAAAAATAAAAATAACTGAGATCAGTGCAGGAAGTAATGATCATAATATACCAACTGCCTGGAAATGATTGACTTTTATCTAATTTAGGAACAGGTTTGAGAGAGTATACTGTCACACAGCAGATTTGCAGGAGGGATTCTTTTAACATATGGGAAAAGAAACAGGAGAAAATGTATGGCTACTCCTTGAAAAATAGGTCAAAAGAAAACATGCAAAAAGGATTGGTATGGCTTATGGAGCAGATGAACAGAGGCATAGATAAAGAAGAATTGGTTTTCATAGGGTGTAGGAAAAGGATTGAGCAGAAGATACAGGTGAACAGTTAAGTAACGTGCTTTACATAAACATCATATCAAAATACAAAAATATATGGTGTAAAACTTGAATTAATTGTATTTCAGTCCAGAATGCCTGCTATTAGGTAAATAATGGATCATTCTTTCTATCTTTTGCAGATTGTTTTGCCTGGACTGCAGTTTACCATCATTTCAACAAGTACTCAGTGCATAAGACCCACCGCCAATATTTTCCCTGCGCTTATTTTTGTCAGGTAGGATAATCCCTATGGAGCTGTTAAAAACAAATTTTACTGCATGTTTGATGGGCACTCTCCCTTGACTGATACTAAAACGATGCACAAAATGTTTTTAAGGAACCTAAGAGGAAATAGAGTATTAGAATTGGAAATAGCACCTGAGGGTCATTTCAGTAACGCCCACAGCAGCACAGGATGGCTGCTGATTCCTGGCTAAACAAACATGGAAATATTATCAGAGATGTTTGCTGTACATCTCTGTCAACGGCATCTAACATGCAAGAAAAATATATCCACCCTCAGCCTGCTCCTTGCTGCTTCCTACCCCAACTCCCTGCCATTCCTCACCAATCACATGGCTGAGTAGCAGGCGGCCCATCATGTGAAAACATGTACATACATGGGACAGGAGCAGACATGTGCCTCGGATCATGGGTCAGGGACACAGGCAGATGCCCCTGCAACACACGATGGCATATGATGGCAGAAGGGAAAGTGTGCATAGTTTTGGATTTCTTCAGTAAGAGGCTCTTGCCCTCCAACAAAATCCACTGTATTTTTTGTGTATTCTCCTACAGGAGGCATATTGAGTTATCTAAAGGTAGTTTCTACATCAGAGCCATGACAGGGAAGACAAAAAGGCATTATCTGGGCCATTGAGTATAGCACTGTGACAAAAACCATCTCTACCACCAAAAATGAAGTCTGTGGTTTGCTCTGGCCATATTCTGTGATGCAGAGGCCTTGGGCTGACTCATTGCTGGTGTTTGATTGCTGCTTTAACACCAGCTCCTCGTCACCACAGAGCTCGCACCACAGGACAGGAGAGGGGACAGGCAGGAAAGAGGCACCTGGGGCAAATCTTTCTAGAGGACTCAAGTGTAGGCTAGACCCATGTGGATAAGACTAGGTTGAGGTATTATGCACCAGTGCCTTGTTTGTAGAACCATAAAAAGAACAGTGAACATGCAGACGGCGTTAGCGTGTCTGGAATATGCACGCGTTAGTGGGGAATGACTGAGAACCCATACGTGAAGAGTTAACTACTACAGAGAAAGGCAAACCATCCAGTAGAAAGGCTGGGGGCGAGCAGAAATCCCTACAGAAAGGTTTGGTATGAAATATGCACCACACTGGGCCTTGGAGGAAAACTTTATCATATATTATTATGCAAATTAATGCATTTATGCAAGTTTATGCATCACTTATAGGAAATAAAAGTCTCTGATTGTGCTTTCAACTCATCACGTGAAAGGTTACGTATGTCAGCTAAATCTACATCCCTGTCTGGGATCAGTAATTTAAATGATCAGTCGAAGGCTAATTTGTTAATTTGTGTTTCTCTGGATCTGACCGCAGCCGGTAGCACGTACTCGGAAAGCTCGGTTCTCTTTCCCAAGAGTTAGGGGAGCTGCGGCCGGCTGCCCAGGGCACACGCCTGGCGGGGGAGACCACCGGGTGGGATTCCAGCGATCTTTTAAGTCCCGTTCTGTTTCACAGGCCGCCCCGAGCCCAGCCGAGCCAGCAGGAAGCGGAAGGAAACGCGGCCGGTTGCGGAGCCACCGCGCCGCGGGGAGCGGCCCAGATGCCCCCTTGCTGCCTGGGGACGCTGGTGTCAGTTAATGAACCCTTGCGCGTAACCGAGGGGAACCCCTGTGAGGCCACCCCGCCTGCCCACCTCCCTGCGGGGCAGCAGGTACAGCTGACGAGGAGAGCCGCCCGTTCGGCCAGGCCCGGCCCCCGGCGGCGCTGGGGCTGCGTGCCCGCGCAGGGGGCGCGGCCTTGAGCACGCTGCACGCCGGGAGCCGTAGTCTCCGCCGGCCCAGCGGCCTCGCCGCAGCACCGGGCGTAAGCCGAGGAGCAGCGCACCTCTGCGAGTGGGGAGGGCGGCGTGAGCTCGTCGAGTTGCCAGCCGCCCTCTCCCGCCATGCTGGTGGGTCTTAAGCGCCACTGCTCGGTAGCCTCGCAACAAAACGGGTGTTCTTGGCGTTCTGGTGCCTTTCTTCTCCCCTTAGAGTGAGGCACTGGGGCGCTCTCCTTTGAGCCTCCCCCTCTACCGCGTGCCGATGGTACGCTCCGCCGGAGGCCGGCGCCCTCCCAGCCGGCTCGACAAGCGCCGTGGCCCGTCCTGCTCAGCCCGGGTGCTCCCTGCGCCCGCCCTCTTTGCTCTTAGAAGCCCTCTCTCCATTGGCTGCGGCCAGGCGCTCTTGCCAATCAGGAAGCGGCTATCATGGAGGAAGGGAATAAATACAAGATGGCTGCTCGTATAAAACCAGGCATTGGGCTTCGCCCCGGCGATGGGGGAATAGAAGCTTTAACTCGCGCTCTGAGGATTGTGTATCGTCCCCGCCCGCGCTACTGCTGCCCCCGCAAGGGGAGCGAGGCTCTGACCGTTGCCGACCTCAGCTGTGCCCAGCCGCTCCCCGCGGATCACCGGCGGGGCCGAGGCCGGGTGCGGCGCCCGAGAGGCCCGAGCTAGGCCCTGCGCCCTCCGCCCTAGGAGAGCGGCGTCGGCCCCCCCCGCTTGCTCTCCCGCCGCTCGCCTCCAGCGAGGCCCAGCTCCGGGCGGCTATGGCCGTCTCCAGGTCGGTGAGAGCCGGGAAGGGTGGGGGAAGGAGGGCCAGCAGTGGCGGCCCGGAGTCTCGGGCCCTCCATGTGGCCTGCCTTTGCGGGGTGCGGGGGTGAAGAGGGGTGCCCGGTTTCCACTCCCGCTCGCCTCGGGAGCCTGCAGAGGCCTCGCTGGGGCTTCCACGCTCCTTGTCAGCACAGGCCGCCTCGGTGGGTTTTAAGGGGTGGCTGCGTGCTCTGGCGCCTGGATTTGCTTCCTGGCCTGGGGTAACTGCCGTGCTGGGCGTGCAGGGAAGCCCCCTCCCTGCCTCAGGCCGCAGGGGCTCTGCCTGGGCCGTCTCGGTCTTCCTCCTGAATTCGACGCTTTCGTTTTGTTGGCCGGTCCTTCCTTGGGTCAAACTGCTAGAGAACAGGGGATAATGATATCGAGTCTCAAAAAGTGGCAAGAAACCGTTTTGCCTTTCAGAGCCATTAGTTGTGAAGTAATAGAAATAAAACAGGCTTCCATGGAGAAAAGTGATTAGTGTGTTCTGGCTCTGCCTCAAGATGTTGGGTAGTATCTGCTTACACACATGTGCGCTGGGGTGTGCCAGCGTTTAAAGTATTCACAGATACAGAGGTATGTCTTAATAGAGCTGTTTTATAAAAAATGCTGAGCACAAATTCCTGCCATCTTTTTGATGTGAAATAGGTGTGTTGAGCTTCCTAACACAGTAGTTGAAAGGAAACCATAAATCCAAATTAACCTTGTGATAGATTAGCCTCAAGTCACGTGTTGGTAGTATCTCTGTACCTCCAAAGTGCTCTAACAAAAGTAAATTATGTTTCTGAAGTTGTATATGAATAAGGTAACAATTCTCTATAGCAAAGTAAAGGTGTGCATATTTATAATGGAAATCCAGTATTAATCAGAATGATAGTAGCAATACACCTTTTTGGCTTCTAGTAGCAGGTGTTTTAGTTTGAGCTTTGTAGTTTCAAGAAAGTATCCCTTTGTCTTATTCTACTCTTATTTTTTATCAACTTGTTATATATTACGATTTTTTGTTTTTCGGAAGCTATCCATAAAAATCTGGAAATAGTAAGGATTACTGTAACAAGACTACTATGTACATTAAAATACTACTGTAAGCCATCATGTAAAATAGAGTATTCTAATTACATTAGGTCTGGAGCAGTCTGCTCAAATAACTGTGCAAAGGTACATGTGATATGGGGACTAACTGGAATATCAAGATACAGCTTTTCAGCTGTATGCTGAGGTTGTGTCTACTGTAAAGACTGGTTTCACATTCAGTTACCAATGTTTCTGTATTTCTGTGAAGCTACATGGCTTTAGTGGAAAGCTAAAGTTCTCTCTGCAAAGATTTAGTTAACATCTGTTTGGTCTGGTAACTGACAGGGGAAAAAATCTGTTTTGAATAAGGTTCATTCTTAAGCTTCATTGTGGAACTCTAAAAAAGTTGGTGTATTAATAATGTCACATGCTACATTGCTTCAGACTACAGTTTTAAGATGAAAACTTTACACAAGTTGACTGCAAAGCATAGATATTTAATAAAGGTGCTGAAATACTTGTTGAGTTGGTGCAGAGTTGTTTCAATTCCACATGTAAATTGCGTAAAAGAATAGCACATTTTGGTGTGCTGTAACATCTTGGTTATTCCTGGAGAACTCCAATGTTTTTATAATTGTTAGAAGTGATACTGTGTAAATTTGACCTTGCACATGTTTTTTTTAATGGATACAGCAAAACCTGTCCATGTTCCTTTTGAAGTTACACAGCAGCTCTTGACAAATGAAGATTTCAGCTGCTGGACCACAGGAGTATTAACAATATAAAGTCAGTGTTGCTTTTGTAAATAAAAGAAATCTTGTCTGCACCTTTTACTTCAGAACATTGAATTTCTAAGGTCCTTTTCTTTCAGATAATACAAATAATAGTTTTGTACACTTATATACCACACAACTATGTTTCTGTAGAGGGTGTGGCTGTTCCAGCTTCTGTGCCAGCTCCATTTAATTGTAGAGATCTGCGCTTTTCCTCTAGGTAGTTACAGTTACATTTTATATTTTTGAAGGACCAACATAATACTTCATTGTTGAATCATTCTCACTAAACAAGTGTGGAGAGTGAGGGACAAAATGATTCAAATTAGTGTTTCTCCAAGGAGCGTAGTCTTTGAGTGCATACCAAGCATTGATATTAACAAAAATCTTCATTAGGGTTAGTTCTGTATTGGAACCATATTTGAAAAAAACCCTATTTTTGGAGGTGTAGGAGGGTTATTTTTATATTCTCAAAACAGTAAATTATCAAATGGTTGTTTTCCCAGTAGAGATGAGTTTGTACTGTTTGGTGACTTGAAAACCTTTCTCAAAACCCTAGTCTATTCAGGGAGATCTAAACAAATATAGGGAATGTTTTGAAATATCTCAAAATTAGGTTGAGAATTTGTAGCAGCTTTGTGATTAATAAGATCATCTTAAAATAATTATCACTTATTTGTAAACTACTAACAGAAAAGATTATGATATTTTATTCTGCATTGTATGTATACATGCTTTTTTTTAACAGATTCTGCTGTTACACAGACTGAAGGCCTATAGAACACTTTTGTGATGATATACTAGAAAGTAGACCTAAAAGCAGAACAGTAGACACCTCATACCAAAAAATGTTGCAGAATAGTTTCTTCGTAAATGCTCATCTCTTTGGTAGTTTTATGCAGAAAAGACTAGCTAATGAACACCATCCTCCAGAAGTATGTGTAGGTGGGTGGGAAGGTCGATGTTCTTTCTGTGAATGTGAAGCTAATTTGGAAGGCTTTATCTTCTGACTCTGATCTTAAAAGTGTGTATGAAGTAGTACAACGTTTGCATAACTAATAAAAAAAATAAAAATAATCCTTGATAGTGGAACTGAGAAGGAAACAAGGAAGTGGAAAGTTTTGTTTCAGCTTCATTCCTACAAAGTATATGTTCCAAGTGAATAAATACTCTGGGATCTTTTAAGATGCTTTAGATTAAAAAGTAATACTCCCTATTTATGGAAAATTACAATGCTCATAGATTATTCAAGATGATTGAGTTTCAGTAGATAATCAAGTGTCAACAGTACCTTTCAATAGCTGATAAAACTTTTTTCCAGTTTCTTTAGTGTATGCAAAGGCACTTCATGTATCATTATTCTAACACCAAGGCTGTTCATGGATGGCTTTCTTGTGTTTTTGAGAGCCTTCATAGTACAAAGAACAACAAATATGCTTTTAAAATATGATTAAATGTGTGAAGCTGGTAAGGTACATTAAGAACAAACAATTTGATTTTAATAAGTATATCTTTAAGTTCACCCTGAAATACCTTCTTAAAGATAACCTCTTCAGAGGTAATTTCAAGACACTTCCTTAAGCAAGTGTGGAGAGCATAACAACTTGCTGCTGCTGCAAGCCATTCTTGATTTGGTTCATGTAAGTTCAGTACTAGTTTCTAGAGTTTTCATTGTTTTAATTTGCTTGGATTTGTGTATAACTGATAATATGTAGATTAGGAACCTAGTTTTTATTTGAAAATAAATAATCAGAAAGCTGTGATAGTAAAGCTCCTGGAAAATAAGTGGGCTTTGTATGTTGCTCTTGGCTTTTGAAGCGTAGGGCTGTGACTTCCCAAGAACAAATGACTGCACTGGCTGGCATCATTACTTATGTAACATTTCAAGTTTAATACTGCATCCTTGGGAGGTTGAAGTTCTTACATGTTACTAAAATTATTTAATTTTTTTTTATGGGCCCTTTGCATCTTTTAGAAATGTTCTTTTGGGGTTATCACAAACTTTCTAAAGAAAGAATTCAGCTTCTAGCTTGTTTGGAAGCTATTACTTCATGGCTGCTCTTGCATGAAAAGCAAGAGTTAAACTGAACAAGAAGTATTTTTTCACTACTACTTAAAGGCATATGCTTGTACCATCAGAACAGGTGGATGCTCCAACCAATGTGACTACAGGAGTTCTGACTCAAAAGGGAGCAGGGGGGAAGAGTGTAACTTTTATGTCTTCAACATAGATTAACTCAACGACCAGAACAGTGGACTGCCTTAGCTCTTGCTGTTTTCGGGAGGAAGTGCCCACACAGTCATGGGGAGGGGGAAAGCAGAAGTAACATGTGCAGTACTGGCCAGATGAGATAGAGCTGTAAAACTTTTCAGACACCTAACAGACTGAAATGAAAGTTGAAACTCAGGATTGCACTCTGGTGAGAATTCTGACCTACTCTAGCAACTAGAACTGGCATTTTCACCAAGTTTCCTCATCAGAAGTCCTGTGGGGACCCAGTCCAGTCAGAATACTTACACTGGGATGGTCAGGATCCTTACACAATTCAGCTGCATATGTCTTCTTTTGGAAATATTTTGGAGATACTGTTGATAACCTCTCTATTTTGACCTGGTCATTAACTATCCTGCTACTAGCTTCGTAATGCCCTTATCGATGAAGGCCTTTCAGATCAACATCATCCAGGTTCCACAGGAGTGCCATAAGGTTCACTTTAAATATTATAAGTGTCCCTTCAAATGGAGATCAGCCCTCTGTTAGGAGCCATACCTTTATGAAGCAGAGAACTGAAGATCAGTGTGAAGAACTGAACAGGTTATTTGTTGCAACATTTGCCTGCTGTGCCTCGGTACAGTCATGTCTTAGTTTCATGCTGAATATGAGAAACTGATTGGAAAGCAGTGATTAGAACACGGAGTCACCTTACTACCTGGAGAGTATCACTAAGTGAGTTGTGATGGCTCTTCTGAAAGTACTTGCTCTCATGTTTGTCGGTCGTAATTTTTTTTATTTGTAGTCTTTGCTGTGACAATGCACTGGAAAAGCAAAAGGCTTGTTATATTTAGTGTCTCGGAGTCAGTAATAGTTTCTGTGTACTTTCATTCACAAAGCCCCCTTTAGTTAACTGAACTAAGCCTGTATGCCTAATCATTCTGATGAATGCTATTCTGATGAATAGCAATGCAAATTAAATTGTTTACTGTTAAATTCTTCTTGCCTGCGGTCTTTCTGTAATGATTTAATTTTTTTAGAAGTGTTAGATAAAATTGTTTGAGTGGTAGTAGTCTAGTGGTGGAAGAGTCTAGTCCAGTTTGGGATAGCTCTTCCAGTTGGTATCCTGATCGCAGACCTACTGATTATCATTGAGTATCTCTCAGGTGGTTCTGTTATGACTGTTGAGAGTTCAGGCTTTAGTCTTTTCAAAACTAGCGTGCTTTAATGAAATGCTATGGGTTTGATGACTTGGAATATTTATTTGGGGAGGATTCACTTGCCTGATCTAGGTATCTGGTGCCAGTTTAGTATGGTGTGTTCTTGCTACTTCAGAATGACAAGGATCTCCTGCATCTTGTCATGTGTGCTGACCCCATGTGCTTGACTCATTCTGAAGTGTTTCAGATGCTACTAGATGCCTGTTCTTAAGCACCTGAATTTGTTTTTCATAGAATCCTGGAATGGCTTGAGTTGGCAGGGACCTTAAAGACCATGTAGTTCCAACCCCCCTGCCATGGGCAGGGCCACCTTTCAGTAGACAGGTCACTCAAAGCCTCATCCAATGTGGCCTTGAACACTTCCAGAGATGGGGCATCCACAACTTCTCTGGGAAACCTGTTCCAGTGCCTCACCACCCTAATAGCGAAGAAAATTCTAGTGAGCTCTGTCAGTGTAAAAGCTCATGTGATATTTCTTAGAAGAAAATGTACTTAATTTGAATGTAATGCTGTTCATAAGCACTTTGAATTGCTGATCCACGTTCTGATACACTTCAGCAGTGATTAGAAAGTCTCAAACTTCTCAAGTGAGAGAAAAAAGGTATCTGTCTCTTTGAACAAGTTCTTGCTTTGTAATGAGCTCATGTAGCATGAGTTCACATAGAGGTGGTGTATGGTTGCTGTCCTGTCGATGACATGTCGTTGACTCAGGACTGGAAGGTGACAGTCAGAAGGATTATCTAAACCATTACGTATGAGTTAAAAGTGAAGGACTTTGTATTTTTAAGGTCTGATTACAGCAGTTAACATGCAGGAGAACTTATTTTAGAGATATGTTTAATTTTTAACATTCATTGGTATTTAGGTTTTTTGTAACAATCCATAAGTCTCCTTGGTTTTCTTTTTGATTTTTTTTTCTTCATGTAAGTACTCCTTGTATTTCTCTTGTTTTCTTGTCTTCCATATTCTTAGAGCAACTTTCTGACAGCCTGTGTTGAACTCTTTCATAAAATAATTAAAAATTTCATCTGCTTTGTGGAGTATTTCACTCTACCGCACTGATTCAGACTTCTGCGTTACATTTGTGAATGATGTGAGCTACGCAGTGCTCTGCTTGCAGCAGTTTCTAGCATGAGAGGCAGAACCACATGTCACTAGAAAACTCTACTAGTTCTCGTTGGCTTTAAGAACTAGTTTAGAGACTTTTAGTTCATTCTGAGAATAAAAACCTTAACAGAACTTAGGAAATGTCTTTCCAACTGCAGGTTCTAAAAATTAATTTCTTTATAATTTTTAGTATTTTTTCACTTAA